>MU161629.1:15289-38595 GCA_015888305.1 Antheraea pernyi | reverse complement strand
TATAAACGAACTATTTACGAACATTGCGTATTTATATATAGAGAAATAGTATTTATTACTACATCTAGCAAATTGGAACCTACAAAACTCATTACGCTAAGTAGAACGACGCGTCTTGCTCGACCTAATTAACTTACATAGAAATTGTTAAAAGAAATGAAAATCTAATTCGTTTGAATTTATTTATTAACTTGTCAACTGGCTAAGACTTCTAAGACTTATGTTTTTCCAACGAGAATATTTTTAGTGGCCTGAACCGTAATGAAATATGTATTTTTTGATACATTACAGATAAAAATCTACATCCATCTCCAGGTTCCAAGTTACCTTTATGCCAAATTCATTGTGGTCTTTTTAGAGGATTGTGTACTGTTTTCAGTATATAACATATAAAAACAAGAGGGGTTACTATTTTTCCAGCTTATCTAAGAAACAGCTCAGCCAATCTCGACGATATTTGTAGCAGCACAAGAAGGCTTATCAGGGTATTCTAGCTATTCCAATTGTTTCATGACCACTAATGATAAATTTTAACAAACTTAACTTAAAATTTGTACGAGTGTTATAAAGGTATAATAAAAATGTACTTCCCACTTTTTTAAGTGAAAAAAATCTTATGGATGGAGTAGAATGGAGTGGAGAGTAAACATAAGAATACCTACTCTCTACTGAGCAGTAGTGAGTATCCATAAATATCTATAAGAATACCTATTCTCCAATGGGCAGTAGTGAGTATCTATAAATATACATAAGGATACCTATTCTCCACTGGGCAGTAGTGAGTATCCATAAATATTCATAAGAATACCTATTCTCCACTGGGCAGTAGTGAGTATCCATAAATATTCATAAGAATACCTTTTCTCCACTGGGCAGTAGTGAGTATCCATAAGTATTTATAAGAATACCTATTCTCTATTGGGCAGTAGTGAGTATCCATAAATATTCATAAGAATACCTATTCTCCACTGGGCAGTAGTGAGTATCCATAAATATTCATAATAATACCTATTATCCACTGGGCAGTAGTGAGTATCCATAAATATCCATAAGAATATGTACTGTCCACTAGGAAGTGGTGATTAGATTATGCTGGGCTCTTAATGGCTGAAAGCCTATGACATTTGTCTAGTACCTATGAGCAAGCCTCGGGTAGCACTTGCGTGCCGAGGATATGACCCTATATCTTGGAGCCTCGTCGCGGTCATAGGTAACTGGATAACATCCATCGAATTTCCACATCAGAACCAATACAATCTTTTTCGATCTCTATATGGCTAGCATTATCCTAAGCCAGTTATCAACAGACCCACTTAAAGTGGTTGGAAAACTTTACGCGACTATATTTACAGGAACGATGTTTCAGGTACTAAGCTAATCTTTTTTATATATCAAAATAAAATGATAAAGATCTGCCTATTAGATATATTGTAATCATATTATGTTTATATTACTTCTTAGATATTATACTATTGTCTAAAAAATATCACGATACCTTCATCTATACTATATAATAATAATAATATTATAAAGAGGTAAAGTTTGTGACGTTGTGGCGTTATAAGGTGTAATCTCAGGATCTACTGGTTCGATTTGAATAATTTTTTCAGTGTTATATAGTTCATTCATCGAGAATGGTTATAGGCTATATATCATCACGCTAAGGCAATAGGAGCAGAGCAACAATGAAAAATGTTTTCAAATCGGGGCTTTTTTCCTTTTGAGAGCTTCCGCTGCGTCTTAGCCCAAAATAACTATTCCACGAGTGCGAAGTCGCGGGCAGAAGCTATTAACTAATTATATTATCTATAATCTATACTAATATTATAAAGAGGTAAAGTTTGTGAGGTTCTAGGGGGTAATATCGGGGGAGTCGGAGAAAAATGGTCGAACGAAAACGTTTCTTACGAACGCTGCCTTAATTATGAGATATATATGATTGAGTTCTAGAGAAAAGTTGTAGCTTAATAATGCCTATTACCGCCCAACGTGTTACTAAGTCTTTATGAAACTACTATTTTTTAAAACACTGCAAAAGCCTAAAACACATTTTTAAGCAAAGTATAATTGTGCTTTCAATTTTTTATTGTTTTTTTTTCTCTGGACATAATTATATATTATAAGATAAAAAAGAATGCATGAAGTAACGGGTAACTAGTAAGTACATAATAAAAAATCAATATACCATACCAGAAGGCGCTGATGACACTTCACTCAGGATCAAAGCGTAAAGAAGAATAACGTACAAAAGACTCGTCTTCATATTTCGATTTTTGCCCCGTTAGTCGTAATTACAGTACACTACTAGAAGATAAATGTCTTGGATGTAATATTTATAAGGTAATCTAAAAGGAAAATCGCATTTAGTTATTGACTCTGACGCATTTGCTGCATTTGCAGATCGATAGCCGGGGATTTCTTTGGTGCATTGAAATAGTTTCTTTTGTAATATTACCTACATATCTATTATTGCAAAAGTCTACTAAGAATGTCGTGATTGCTAAGTGGTATGATCGGTGGAATATCAACGCGATGTTCGCAAATTCGAAGTCCGGTATGTACCAAAGAATTTTTCGCAGATCGCGTACGTATTGTAACACTATCGACTGACGCTGAAGGATAACATGGTAAGGAAAACTGAAGCCGAGAAATGTTCTTGTAGTACTACTGTATGTGGGAATATATAGAACTATGGATTTCTTACAGTTTGATATCGCCAAATACGTTGTGAGTTGGAGTGGTGATAATGCCCATACCTTCCTTCGGGAAAAGGCCTATGGCCCTGCAGTGGTTCTCTTACAGGTTGCTGATATCCATATATTATGAATATATGACACGGTTTGATAGGCCTTATTTTGCGCTTTTTGATACTCAATAACTCAAGCACAGCGCCCCCTATCGGATTCTCGAATGCATAATTGTAAAATAAGGTCTCAACAAAAAAAATAATTGATGTGTATAACTAACTTTTGCTAGCAAAGCGTTAATATGGATTTAACCTTACCTAGTTGACAGTAACGCTACAGTACCTCTAAGAACGTATTTGCAAAATTTAATGATGATTGGTTGAGTTGTTAAGGCATGAAAGGGTAAAAAAGAAACAAATTCACATTTGCATTTATAATTTGATTGAAGAAGGCGTTACTTTGCCCGCTCGCATCGAAGAGTCAACATCGATCTGAAGATGCTCCGTGAAGGAGCGAAACACGTGTAATCGATTGTCGTGATTACACGTCAATCTGCAACATACTTTAATTAATTTATTGATAATTTATTATATTTATATTAATTAATTATATATTGTTAATTAATATATATGTGTATAAGTTATATATTGATTAGTTGATTTGTTTTATGTTGCAGTCAGACGTAGTAGTGTTCCATCGATTCCAGGCGGAAGTGCAAAGTAGCGTCTACTCTAATATTCGCATGTATAATATTTGTTGGTGATGTTAGGATAGTTAATATTAATTGTATCATTTTAACAAACATCTTTACGGATTTTTGTTTCATAAATAGTTCTGTAATGATTGTATAGTCTATATTGTATATTGGTATAATATTTATCCCCATAATTTTTCCAGTATAATAGCTAATATTGAAAAATATATACTCAAACTGAACCAGATAAATTACTTATCATTCCAAAATGAATGACATAGAATTGAACAAGTTGAAAATCATCTGTTGATGTTCACACAGCTCTAATTGAGTTCCAGTTCCTCTAGGTCTAGCGTGTTTACCGATTTATCTCAAAATACATCGTTATCTAGGTGGTAGAGCCACGCTGAAGTTATTACTAGTTTCAGCATGAATGGGTCGGCTGCCCCGGGGTACTACCACCCTCTCATAGAAAGCCGACGTGAAGTACTTGCACTATTGCGTTTCTTTCGGTTAGTGAGAGCGCCGGATACCCACCTCTCCTCCACCTCCCCCATTTCTCACTCCCCTCTCCCCCAAATACAGGCTAGCAACGCATTTGCGACTCCCCTGGTATTGCAAGTGTTTATGGACGGCGATGATCACTTAACAACAGGTGACCCATCTGTTCGTTTGCCTCCTATGATATAAAAAAAAAAACATCAGATGGGATTGTGGTCAAACGCTTAAACTTATAAAGTATAAAAACACATAAACCGTTTTAGTGATTTTTACTTCAAAGCATATTAACGGATAGATGCAGATACGTTGCCTTTTATAATGTGTAAGGTAAGAGCCTGTCCAGATGAGGAGATTTACGCGCGAGTCTACTCGCGCGCTTCAAAATATGTTGCCTCCAGATACTGCGTTTTACGCGCGTTTCTACCCTAGGAAACGTCGCATACGCTGGGATACGTCGTACGGACAGACGACTGACAACTATGTCGACTCGCCACTAACTCGCGCGTAGTACTGGATGCAGCAATACGGCCTGAGTGTATAGAGGCGCGCGGTACTCGCGCGTTGACGCGCGAGTCGAGAGTCTTGCTCATTGCACGCGTTTTACGCGTGCGTTAGGAAACGCGCCGCACCATCTGGACGGGATATATGTAGCTCTAGTATCTCAGGTACGCTCGAGTCGAGAGTCTCGCTCATTGCACGCGTTTTACGCGCGAGTTAGGTAACGCGCAGCACCATCTGGACGGGATATCTAGCTCTAGTATCTCGGGTACGCGCGAGTGTCTACGCACGAGTCGAGAGTCTTGCTCATTGCACGGGCTTTACGCGCGAGTTAGGAAACGCGCCGCACTATCTGGACGAAATATATCTAGCTCTAGTATCTCGAGTACGCGCGAGTCGACTCACGTGTAAAACGTCTCATCTGGACAGGCTCTAAGTTACTATGAAAAGTCATACATATAAATACATTAGTAATATTGGAAGTTGACGTAACCTCACACTTTCCATGCCATGTGTACCACCGGTGGTACACATTAAGCTTGATCTTCAGGCCACGGGCCGAGAATGGAACATTTTAAGAGCTGATATTTGCTACAGATATTTTTTTTTATATTTGGTGCACAAACAATAATTCCCCATACATTATCGAACGTTATGTATAAATGTGGATGTGAGTCTTAAAAAAGTGAGCACAGCTTGCCTAAAAGTTATAGTTGAGCGTTAAAATACTTATCTCCTCAAATACTATCAATGCAAAATCTTCGTAAACAACATGACTTATTCGCACATATACAAAACGATCTCGTTTCAAATTCGTCACTGAGCCCACTCTCTTATCCGAAGGCCGTAATCCTCTAAAACGTAGGCAACTTTGTTTTTCCACAAAGAAAATTAGGATCCGATCAAGTTTCGAACAAAAGATCGAATTCGTTCCAACTACCCGAACTTTCCTTTTCGTTGGAAGGTAAAACTTGGTTACTCTTTTAGCGGAGCTTATCAGAACTCGACGGTGTTTATGATCCGAAACTGGGTGCGGGAGTAACGCACGCATTAGCTCTAAGCCGGATCGACTTTATCTTCCTCCGCATTTTAAAATATTACTATAAATTTCGATACCTAAAAAAAAACTGATTCAGTTTGCTATCGGGAGTTATTTATTCGTTTATTTGAATATTGATCTGCGATACTGCGCTATTGACTATATCAGGGGTGTTACTGATGACCTCAAACGTTATTAGTTATCGGCTATTCGTTATTTACCCCGATGTGAGACACCATTGGTTGGAAGTATCGGCTGTGTATGTATTTTGATGCCTTATAAGGAGACCGAAGACTAGATGCTGGACATACTCGCTCAGACAGTTGGACTAATCACACCTACGGGTAATTTGTCGTAACTATAGGCAGTATTGTGTTTCTGTATCGGCTAACATTTTATTCGATTGTTCTTGGTGGATGATCGATCCAATCATAACTTTGACATCACTATGGATTACGTCATACTTTTACATGGACGCTATTTTATGGTTGCCTCGACATATATATTTAAAATAATAAATTTTAAGTTACGTTCATTTATTAATATAAACGATAAGTAAACTATCAAACGTCCGAAACTTATTAACGGTTAAATTACAATATACTACGTAATAAATCATCATCATCATCTAATAAGAGACCCACTGCAAGGCCATAGGCCTCGTCCCGAACGAAAGTATGGGCATAATAACCACGCAAAGTTCATGATGTATTGGCGATTTCAAACTGAGAGAAATCTACAGTTCATGTTTTCCCACATCAGTAGTATAGTAAGAACATTTCTAAGGTTCAGGTTTCCTCATGATCTTTTCCTTCACCGTCAGTTGATAATGTTATCAAATTAAATTAGTAAATGTACGTGAATTCCGAAAATTTCTTTGGTACATACCGGGATTCCAATCTGCGGATATCGGATTGATATTCCACCAGTCAAACCAGTAGACTACTAAGACTTAATAGCGTCATCAATCGAAATCGACTATATTTTCTTAACCTGAGAAACCACTTGTAAATATCAAAACCTTAATTAATTTGGAAAATAACCTGTTATCAAGAAGAACACGTAAAAAAATCGATCTTGCATATAGACCATCAAGCGCATGACGTTAAAACCAACACAATAACCCTCTTTTAGCTAGTCACTTTTCGGATCCAGGCAGTGAGTAATCCAGCTACAGATTGCCAGGCGGCAATATCATCATGGCAGTGACATTCTACTTATTTATTTCTAATTTATTGAATAGTATAATAAAATTAATTATAGTTTATTTATTACCACCATATGAGGGTATTGCAGAATTCAATCTTTGCGTATTACTCTGTATAGGTTGAGTAATATGAGCATATTACATATTAAAAAAGATTCTATAGGTAAAATTATATGTAGATATTTTGTACATACAATTTCCTTTCCTACGTACGTAATTCCCAAGTCGAAGCTGTTGGCAGATGGTTACTTGGAAATAAATAATGTCTTCATGGCATATCCTTATATACCCACGACTCCACACGTGTTTTTATAAGTTAAATTGTATAAGGAAAGGTAATATTGTGACAGTTAGAATTTCAGAAATGCTCTTTCAAAAGCGTTTGCAGGTACGACACGCACATCACCTACTGTAACATGTAACGTGTACATTCAATATATGAATATGTATAGTATGCTGGATATGATATACCAACAGCAACATATTTGAAACTATAATCCACTCAGTACTCACTTACACTATTTAAGAAAAGTAATAAAAATTCAAGCTATACATTGTCTGATAATATGTGTATAAAATGTTATTATATTTTAATATAATTAAGTTTTTATGGGCATAAACAAAAAGCAGTTCGTTTACTTTCTATTCTAATTTTTTTTTCTCGAACTGACTACGCTATTAACCCGACAGGGTCTTTACAGCTTCACCGGACTACATTTCTATTCTAAACTTTCTAATTTTTCACAGTTTACGACGTGTCGGAAATATTTATAATTAATATCCCGTTCATCTTACTTTATATTTGACAAAAATTTTGCGTTATCACGGTCTAAATCTGCGTTAATATCTCAAAGAAATAAACAACTCTATACAATTAGTTCTATTCAACTAATTTTTTAAGGATATGAAATATGTGTGTTACTTAGAAACGAAGTTGCGTAAATTATCTTTGTTCATTTATTGGCCTCTCCCGCGAGCATTCCTTCAATTATCGAGCTATGTACTTCTTACAATTCGATACAATATAGAATTAGCAGGAAATAGTAAATACAAAAACCAATTTAAATGTATGAAATAAAACTGCTTAAAATGTGTTATGGATTGATTTCATCGATTAATTGACATTGCTACCTAACGCACATATTAAGTACATCTCAATGTAAACTTTGGGATTGAATACAAATATATATCATTTATTTATTTCAGATTTTGATATTACGTATTATCATAATTTTAACTGGTGTTTAAATGCATATGTTAGTACAATTTAACAATTGTTAACGAGAGAGATACGTGAGGGAAGCAAAGAGGAAAAAGTGGTAAAATAATATTTCAAATGAGTATATTGAGCGTATATAGTTAGTACTTTATACAAGTTTTCACATCTATCGTGTGGTCATACACACTTTTTTATATATGTACATAATGTCAAACCAACGTACCTCGAAGTGTCTGAATACAAACCGCGTGTACACTGTACAGTGAAGAGTCTGTTCTGTTTCTAATTTACATTACACGCCGCTGGATTTCCTTTTCAAAGGTGCGTCTTTTGTCAGAAGCAAAACAAAGGGAACCGAACACACCGGGCCCGAAACAAAAAGCTTGAATTCTGAGTCCTTGTAACACAATATTAACTCAAATGATGTGTTGAATTATCAAAGACTGTCTTATTTATCCGGAATTATTATTTAACAAGCTCGTGTTGGAGGTTATGTTAATTCAGTAAACAAATACGATTTGTTCCGATAAATATTTATTTATAGTGAGTAACAAACTTATTTAGTTCAAATAGTCTTTTAGGAATATTGTTTTTCCGTCTGTATATCGGTCTTCGTAACTACTTTTTGTTTATAAGTTTTCGCGTAATTTTAGTTATTATATCATAATTTAAAACATATAGTTTAATATCTTCATACATAAAAAAACCAGTGTCATGTTGTTTATCCACGATGTACTCCGAAACTACTCAGCCGATCTTCATGAAAGTTGGCATTTATGTATAAATCAGTCCAACGTGAGAGACGGGGTAATTTATATTTCTATTCGAATTCGTTTAATATTTTTTAATTACAAATTAAATTATTGTCAATGTTGTTTATTGTATGAATTGTAAGTTCCATCAGTCTTGAACAGGTGGCGCTTTAAATTAGTTTATTGACAGAAAATTGTATGACCGATTGTTATAGATATTATTATAGACTATACATTTCTGCTGTTTACCTTAGTAAGGACAATGTATAATATTACACACCAAGTCAATGCGTGTGGTTTGTACACACCAATGAAGCTTATGCCAGTAATAATCAGCCATGTTATATCTCATGTATCACTGTTATTTTTCACGTGGAGTAAAACAAAAAATAACGAAAACTGTCGCTAAGCACCTGTTGCTGTATTTCGGCAATTCCACTGGAGAGCTAGCCCTCTCTAGGTTTAGAGTCTGTCTTGGACCAACTCGTTATTTAAGGGCAGGTAAAATTGTAGTCAAACGCAAAAACCTATAAAAAAATGAAACGTGAAAATTATGGCACTACTGCTATTTTTAATGTCTTGAGAAAAATAATTTAATATAATTTTTTTTTCAATAAAATACAACTACACTTAGTATGAAACCCAGGTACTTTGCGGACATACAGGTACTTGATACAAAATATACCCAAATTCAAAGCTGTAGGGATCACACAAGTAATTGCGTTGTATAGGATTCGAATCCACAAGGTTTAGCGCCAGTGTTTAAATAGCTGCATTAACGGTGCAGTACATTATGATTTTTTTAAGTCTATTAATTTCGAAAATGAATGCATGCAATCTTAAAATATAGGTACTCATTTGTCACATGTGAAAAAATAGTGATTTAACAAAAATAATTTCACTGCTAAACAAACAATTAAAATAGCTATAAATTCCATACCTCGATTCAATGGTTCATCTAAATGTAAGTATCAAATCTTCTATACTATTCATTATACCAAAAGTATATGCTTTTGGGTAAGTATATTTTAAGTACCTACACCATTTTATAGTAAGGTGATGGCTAATAAAACTTTTAGAATGTTATTACAAAAAAGTTAAATACGTATTGAACCCTGGCTTAAAAAAGGTCTCATATTAAATGCACCGCGGTCGCTCAATGTTCGCTATCTTGCTCTCTTCTCTCGATTTGGTTACGTTAGGTTAGACTTGCGAAAAGAGATAATGCGATCTTGCCTCGGGCGAGCGCGATGCACTTATTAGGAATCTTTTTTAAACCAAGTGTATAATACGTATTTAACTTTTTTGTAATGTCACGGTTATTACAGATAAATTACTTGCTGTGATTTAAAACTTTAACTTTAAAACTTTAACTTCAGACAAAGCTCCATTATACGGGCGTATAAGAGTGAATTTTTTTACGACACATTGTCTTATAACTTAGAAGGGCGCTGAGAAAGGATTTTGAAAATTTTTCTTCTAAGTGAGTTAAATAGAATATAGTTCCTAAGCTATTACGGAACGCTGTTGGTTGTTACGTAAAATTAAATAGGTATTAAAAACTATCATCTATATAAAAGAAAAAGTAAAACTAAAACGTGGATTTCATTACCTATATTATATTTTCTGTTTTATTATATGGTATTACATTCATAGTTAAAGATATCACTTTTAATAAAATCGAATATCCCCGAACTAACATTTTCTCTTATACAAACTGCAAACGCTACAAGATTCCCATAAATAAATAACAATTTTTGCTATAGTGCCTGTAACGAGAGACGCTTGGTTGTACTAATCTGGGTGCACATCGTGCACATTTTTACCTTCAAACACATTTTCTACCTTATGGTCTCCATATAGAGCTTAAACCTGAATAACGTTATCGCAAACTTGTTAGAATCGAGCAAGTTCGAAATAAGGCTGCATAAGCGCTTGTTTATTCCGGAGAGGTTGTGGGATGCCTTGAAGGATTGTATCAATTTATCACTAGTTCTTCGCGATCATTTGTAACTGATACTAATGAACTAGGCATACTTCTTAAATTAGGTTAAAGAAGAATTATTCTGTTGTTAATAAACAGAACGGGCAGGCAGGCACGATTATTGGCTATTAATTAATTAAAAATAATTTTATACGTCATACTACTAGAAATATATACGATTCAAAATAACAGTATTAATAATTTCAATAATACGATCTTAAGATATTAATTATGCCCTACGTATTCAGTCGCATTTAATATCCCCTTTCGTTCTTTATTCTCGTGTACATTTTATATGGACCGCCCGCATTATTACTTCGTTATCGCTTAGCATTGTCTCAGAATTACACTTTGCATGGTAATTGCTCAGTTCTTAAAAACCATTGCTTGATATAAGGTAACTTTCTGTATAACCCCACTATGAAATTCGAGAGTTTAACGCGTTCAAACAAATAGAAAACCAATCTCCTGTGCTTTATAATTTAATATCATTTGAAATTGTTTTTTTTATGTATATTATAGGAGGCAAACGAACAGGTAGGTCACCTGATGTTAAGTGATCACCACCATCCATAGACGCCCCTGGTGTTGCAAGTGCGTTGCCAGCCTGTTTTTGTGGGAGGAAGGGGGAAGAGGAGGAGGAGTGAGAAGGGAGGAGGAGAGGGGAGATGGGCATCCGGCGCTCTTACTGACTGAACGAAACGCAAAAATGCAAGTATTGTTACTTCACGTCGGTTTTCCGTGAGAGGGTGGTTGTACTCCGAGCGAGCCGACCCAAAAAAACGGGATGCAACATTTATGATTGTGTCATTAGATCAAAGTTAGAGCCTTTAGCCTTTTTAAGTTTGGTTATGACACCAGACGGGCGAGCCGACCCAAAAAAACGGGATGCAACATTTTTTAATGGGGTATTAGATCAAAGTTAGATAATGCTTTTTTAAGTTTGGTAATGACACCAGAATTCAAGCAGCTGCTGACACCAAGTATGATGATCATAACAACGATGGCTCAGAAATAAGTAGAATAAATGTTTTACCAATTTTTTTTTACTATTGCAGGCTATCGAACAGCCGAGTCAGCTGATGATAAGTAATCGCTGTTGCCTATGGACTCCTGTGACACGAGGGGTATCACAAATGCGTTACCGGTCTTTGAGGAAGGTATAGGCTCGTTTCTTGAAGGTTTGTTGGTTATATTGATCTGGAAACCCTGCCACTGGAAGTTCATTCCAGAGTACCGACAAATTTCACTTCAAATTCAAGTAATTTTAGAAAATTATACATATAAATTGAGACAGAAATTATTGAGATGCTGATATCTTAACGCACTCGAAATGTATTTCATGCGACTTAAAGTTAGCCTCGTAAAAAATACGCTATCGGAGTAAAAACGATGCCGGAATAAGTTATGCAATAAGATAAAAAGCTTTGGTAATCTTTGCAAATGTTTGCTGTATTCATAAGTACATTGTGTTAGTATGTAGCTATCCTTTTAATGGTATATTACTTTCGTTTTCTTAGTGGTTGTCGTTCGTAGTATTAACTATGCATACTCTAAAATATTGTTATAAAAACTTCCTGTATACTACATTCAAATAGACAAAGAATGACTCATCGACCGTGCGAAAATAATATAATGGGCTTCTAAGAACAGCTTCTTTCGAATTTTAACGAATTCATCAAGTAATTACGCCCACATTCTAGAGCTTTCCACTCACCCTCTTTTATTGAAAGTGTATAAAATACATCGCGGTGCATTCAAGCAGAATTTTATTCCAGACTTCGGAATTAATATGAAGAGAAACAAGGAAGTGACCTTCAAGAGAACTGTGACTACAATATTAGAAAGTAAAAATATGATTGAAAACTCCATACAAATACATACAACTCCATACAAATAAATGTATTGCATGATGTGGTTGCACTTGTCCATTATGATGCACTGGTCGACTGCTGAACTATTTGAATAGGAAAAAAAAACTTTTGAAAATGTTAGCTTTGATACTTACCACATAACTTCAGAATTGGCAGTATGGATTAATTCCTTCGCCTTTGAACTATTTGAATAGGAAAAAAAAACTTTTGAAAATGTTAGCTTTGATACTTACCACATAACTTCAGAATTGGCAGTATGGATTAATTCCTTCGCCTTTGAACTATTTGAATAGGAAAAAAAAACTTTGAAAATGTTAGCTTTGATAGTTACTACATAACTTCAGAATTGGCAGTATGGATTAATTCCTTCGCCTTTGAACTATTTGAATAGGAAAAAAAAACTTTGAAAATGTTAGCTTTGATAGTTACTACATAACTTCAGAATTGGCAGTATGGATTAATTCCTTCGCCTTTGAACTATTTGAATAGGAAAAAAAAACTTTGAAAATGTTAGCTTTGATAGTTACTACATAACTTCAGAATTGGCAGTATGGATTAATTCCTTCGCCTTTGAACTATTTGAATAGGAAAAAAAAACTTTGAAAATGTTAGCTTTGATAGTTACTACATAACTTCAGAATTGGCAGTATGGATTAATTCCTTCGCCTTTGAACTATTTGAATAGGAAAAAAAAACTTTGAAAATGTTAGCTTTGATAGTTACTACATAACTTCAGAATTGGCAGTATGGATTAATTCCTTCGCCTTTGAACTATTTGAATAGGAAAAAAAAACTTTGAAAATGTTAGCTTTGATAGTTACTACATAACTTCAGAATTGGCAGTATGGATTAATTCCTTCGCCTTTGAACTATTTGAATAGGAAAAAAAAACTTTGAAAATGTTAGCTTTGATAGTTACTACATAACTTCAGAATTGGCAGTATGGATTAATTCCTTCGCCTTTGAACTATTTGAATAGGAAAAAAAAACTTTGAAAATGTTAGCTTTGATAGTTACTACATAACTTCAGAATTGGCAGTATGGATTAATTCCTTCGCCTTTGAACTATTTGAATAGGAAAAAAAAAAACTTTGAAACTGTTAGCTTTGATACTTACTACATAACTTCAGAATTGGCAGTATGGATTAATTCCTTCGCCTTTGAACTATTTGAATAGGAAAAAAAAAAACTTTGAAACTGTTAGCTTTGATACTTACTACATAACTTCAGAATTGGCAGTATGGATTAATTCCTTCGCCTTTGAACTATTTGAATAGGAAAAAAAAACTTTGAAACTGTTAGCTTTGATACTTACTACATAACTTCAGAATTGGCAGTATGGATTAATTCCTTCGCCTATGAACTATTTGAATAGAACAAAAAAAACTTTGAAAATGTTAGCTTTGATACTTACTACATAACTTCAGAATTGGCAGTATGGATTAATTCCTTCGCCTGTCCTATTGGACGAATATTATTACTACTACTTACCACGTTACCGTGGCAACGTATATAATAATAAGGAATCTCTCTTAGATTTTTATGAAAAAATCTGTTGCATGTGATTTGGAATTAGTGTTGTAGGTGGTAGAGCCATGTATGTACACACAATACACTATTAGGATCCACGCGGACGGAGTTGCGGGCACAGCTAGTATTCTATAAATGATCAACATTTGAAGGAACGTACCTTTTCATTGAAAATATTGCATTATAAAGAAACCCTAATAACATTTTTATTGCAATATTTATTTCTAATCCAATATCGAGCATTCCAAAAGTATTCTCTATAAGGTCACTGTACAGTAATAAAATAAATAAAATGTTATTACAGTTTTATAAAAAATAAATTGAACACTGTCGAAAGGGTGGTGTCAAAGCGCTTGTCAACTCTCCATTGAATAACAGCGCTCGGCTAAATTGTAAGGCGGGAATGATAAATTGAGACATTTTAAGAAAATAAACCGATCAAAACGATATGGGTTTCCAAAGATTTAAATTTGGTTTTGTGGTGTACTTTTAAGAATTTATATCTATTGTTTAAATAAATTTAAAAAAAAATGTCTATGTTTGTGTTATTTCTTTATATTTTACAGGAAAGTTAATTCTATTAAAAACAAGTACAGTAAACCACAAACGCTGTTTCTCTGTATTTTGATTTACGATCACATCTCAAGTAAACTTGTGAAGTACTTTGTACTTATAAATTCTCACTCATCGGCTAATAAACGTTACGGTACGTAAAAAACATATTTTGATCTTGTTTTACTTAGAATAATATCAAATTTAATATACTTATTTATTGCTACCAAAGCACAAAATATATTTGGTTTGGAATTATTTACAGAAGTAATCAGACATATGACAATTTGGCTCTGAATATTTTAAAGAAATTATTAAGAATTTGTGTTATCAAAGTTATGAGACGAAAACAATCATTGCATAATAAATGCTTACATTTGCAATGTTAGATTTAAAAATATAAGTGTGTAGATAGCTAGATATAAACGCAATTATCCTGTCTAGACTGTGAAAACTGGTAACTAGTTTTTTCATTAGATTAAAGTTATGTTATACTTTTACCAGCGCGTTATTATACATTTTCAAGACTGAAGGTTAGTTATAAATATCAAAATTTTTTATTACTAGATTACTATATTATTTATCCTATACAATTTGTGTGACGAGAATGTCGGAATCTATTTTTTTTTAACAAAAGTTATTAATTAATCATTAAGCATATTAATGTGTATTGAAGATTGATGCTTTCGGTAAGCATTGTAAAACGCCTATTTGTGATTTATTACCAATTGTGAATGGAAATGTCATTAATTCAGACATTGTACTATCGCCACTAACTTTTTATTACAAGTACCATTGTCGCGGCTTCATAGCCAGTTTTAATTTTAAAACCAGTGAATCCTTTGATACATTTTCTTGATTTTTGTGCGCTTTCAAGTGCTCTGACGCTGGAGAGTTAACGTACACACAATTGACGGAAAGCGCATGTATAAATTCATCTGAAAATAATACCAGTTGAGAAGGCATATTATCATGATTAAAGTTATAATTTTTTTTTAATTGACAGCTGGCCTTCACAACTTTACCGGACTAAGTCATAAAACTAGAAAAGTGACTAGTATGTGTTAACACTTTGGCTGCCACACTGTAATCACGTGTTAGGATGCCAAAGGTTGATTTTTTTAAATACCTTTAGCCATATGTTTCCTCTTTCTGTTACTTAAATCGAAAGTATAAGAAAAACACTAACTGTTAAATCGATTATAATGTATAAAGATTTAAATTTCTGTATCTTTTCGTTGCTCGTTTTTGGACAAATATAATAAACACTATTAATGTATTATTCCAAGCGCCTATTTGTGATTTATTACCAATTGTGAATGGAAATGTCATTAATTCAGACATTGTACTATCGCCACTAACTTTTTATTACAAGTACCATTGTCGCGGCTTCATAGATAGTTTTAATTTTAAAACCAGTGAATCCTTTGATACATTCTGCCGCTGGAGAGTTAACAAACACACAACTAACGGAAAGCGCATGTGTAAATACATCTGAAAATAACACCAGTTGAGAAGATTAAAGTTTCATAAGTATCATGATTAAAGTTTTTTTTTTTTAAATACACAGCTGGCCTTCACAACTTTACCGGATTAAGTCGTAAGTGATATAACCAGAAAAGTGACTAGTATGTGTTAACACTTTGGCTGCCACACTGTATTCACGTGTAAGGATGCCAAAGGTTGATTTTTTTAAATTCCTTTAGTCATCTGTTTCCTCTTTCTGTTACTTAAATCGAGAGTATAAGAAAAACACTAACTGTTAAATTGATTATAATGTATAAAGATTTACATTTTTCGTACCTTTTCGTTGCTCGTTTTTGGACAAATATAATAAACACTATTAATGTATTATTCGTAGATATTAGGAACGCGTAGGGTTACTTAAACTATCATTAAGAGTTTTTGGCGGGATCTTGGAATGCCATGTAGTGTATTCATCTTGTGTTATTTGGCTCTATACTGTGTAATGTTGGTGGTGCTTTATGTAATATAGTTTGGTTATTGTGCACAAGTGAGGTGGTTCGGAAATAATACCCCGGAGCATGGATTCTGACTTGCCACAAAAACTCCTTGGAAAGTCCTAACAAAATGGCCACCATTTTGTTAGTTCATTGAAATTATATCAAGAAACTTGTAATATCGTCACTCACTTGACAATGGCAGTAATAGTCTACTAGAAGACTGGTTGCCAAAAATAAAACAGAAGAAGAACTATCACCAATGGAAGCTATTTAGTTAACAACGGTACAAACAACTAACAATTAAAATCAGTAAAAGACTTATAGAAATTAGCAGTAATGTGTAAATGACAACGAATAATAATGAATTAATCCAGGTATATTCATATGTGACCCATATTAAGCAAATATGAAATATAAAAAAGTATATAAAAAAAAATTCAACACCAAGTCGCGGAAATAAGTTTATCATTTATCATTACATATTATAAAACAAAGTCCCCCGTCGCATCTGTTTGTCTGTCTATTCGCGATTAACTCAAAATCTTCTGAACGGAATTTCATGCGGTTTACATTAATAAATAGAATGATTCACGATGAATGTTTATGTATATAATTTGTGACGATTTTGTGTAAATTGGTTGAAAGATAACAATAATTATTGGAAGTGTCGGAAAAAGTCAAACCGCCTGGAAGCTTTCGTCGAAAACGCTGCCTAATATCCCTTTGAGATATAACATGATAATAAACGACACAGACTAAAACGCGAGTATCAGCTGGTATAAATTAAATGTTATAAATCCATAAGTTTTTATAAACATATATAAGAAGACCAGTGAACGATCAAAGGCATACTTTCTTCAACTTTCCTGTAAGTCTCATAGATTTGTTAGCATGAGTTTTAATTTAAACCGACTTACCGTGCGATTGCCGTCGGCGATGCGGATTATACCTTGGTGAATGTATCGCCCCGGGACCCACGCGCCGTGTGATCAAACGGAAAAACGCAAATAGAGACGACGGGAACTTAGAATCGTCTTAAAGTTTTTCATATACAGACCTCGCGTACGATTTATTTGCTAGAAATGGGAAGTAACGTGTTACTTTGTTAATTCACAGTTTTTTTTATTTAGTTCAAGATCCTAGAGCGATTAGACATAACTAATTTATATATATATATATATATATTATATCAAAAGCAGGCATACGAACATGTGGGTTACCTGATGTTAAGTGATCATCACCGTCCATACACCAGGGGAGTCGCAAGTACGTTGCCAGCCTGTGTATGGGGGAGGGTGTACGGGCAGGGAAAGGCGGAAAGCAAAGGGAAAGGGAGGTGAGCCTCCGGCGCTCGCACTGACCGAACGAAACGCAACAATGCAAGCACTGTAACTTCACTTTGGTTTTCTGTGGGAGGGTGGTACTACCCCGGACGAGCCGACCCATTCATGCTGAAAGTACTAATAGCTACAACGTGGCTCTACCACCTACAAAAATATGAAATCTTACGTCCTGAGTTGTATTTCGTGTACCCTTGCGCACTCACAGTGTTAAGTCTGTGGTATGTACCAGGTGAGAAGGGTGAGTAAAAATAAGAACTAATTTACTTAAATTTGCACGGCTGATTTTTATATATGTTTTGAAAAATATCACTCTAAAGTAGTATCCAGTATAGTCAGACACTTTCCGTTGACCACAACTTCTGACAGACACTTTAAAACGCAGAGAAAAATTAATGAAATTCACTTATATTGCAATGCTTGATTTTTAAATGTGTTATTCAAATTTGTAAAGACCAAACATCTTCACAGACGTGAAAAGTAGTCAGCTGTTAGTATGAGCGCGAGAACTGTATGTAAGCGTTTTATAGTTCGTGAGAACAACTGTTTTTGTCGGTTACAATGTGCGATTTGTGAGTAAAATACAATGTTACTAATGAATATCATGGAAGAACCACAATTATTAAAGTGTGCATTTCATTTTTGAAGAGAATATAATCAAATGTTGCTTTATTTTGCATTAAACCTTGTTATAGTAAATATATTATAATTATAATCCATTAAAGATTCTGTAAAACGGCAGGGTTTTGTGTTAGTTTATAAAAAACTTGAAAAGATTTATTCACGAGGCCATATTATATAGTTAGATAGATATATAGTATATAGTTATACATAGATACAATTTATAAATCTGTACTAAATTAATTTTGTGTCCTAAAATTATATATTCAATAAATTTTAAGACTAACTGCACGAACAACAATTTCCTCTTTCAAGCGTAGTTATGGATCTATATGTAAATGACCATCATAGCATGCCACTATTATAGGAAATAACGTGAAAAACAGGTATGGAGTAGATCTAACGCTGAAGTTACTTGAATAAGCTATTCATCGTTTCTTATTTCTACTAACTTGGCGCATACCATGTGTTAGTTCGTGCTGGCAGGCACATCTTTCAAACGATCCAAAGTTGTATATTTTGCAGACGTTACTTACGTACTATTACAGAATTTCTCAGAGCTTTCCTCGCGATATTTCCTTTCAACGTTGTCATCTTTACATTATTAAACAGTTAATAAAATGATGACTAGAAAATAATAATAAATTTTGAAATAAGTACAACTGCTGCGTACATATTAATTGTTAATTTTGTGTTACATAAAACGTTATCTAATTGATCTTATAATCAAACGGGATGCAATTGTTGAAATCCTCTTTAGTATTTAAAGAAAAGATATTACGAGTTGCGTTTAAAATATTTTTTGTAATATCTTTATAAATATCAAGCATTTAAATATAGTGCGTGAATGAGCTGATAGATGGCATTGAAACTAATGTCATAATAACGCATATACAGTCCACGCAAAACTTTTTGACCGCCCTGAATATAGTAGCCAGAACACAAATTTAGGTACAACTAAGTATTACATTATATGTTTAACATAAAAACAACTTAAGGATAAATAAATTCCATTTTTAAATTCTTCTAGTAATACT
Source organism: Antheraea pernyi (assembly GCA_015888305.1). Classification (NCBI taxonomy): domain Eukaryota; kingdom Metazoa; phylum Arthropoda; class Insecta; order Lepidoptera; family Saturniidae; genus Antheraea; species Antheraea pernyi. The sequence goes on along the minus strand of MU161629.1, from coordinate 19,096 downwards.
TTAAATTTGTTCTGTATACATTATGGGACTTGACTATATTAAGCGCAAGCTAGATACGGCTATATTCAGAACGGCCGCAAAGATTGCAGAGTACCGTGCAATCGATTTTATCATTTGACGTCTCACTTGAGAGTGGTAGAGCCACGCTGAAACTATTACTGGTATTAGCGTGAATGGGTCGGCTCATCCGAGGTAGTACCACCCTCTCATAGAAAACCGACGTGAAGTAACAGTGCTTGCATTGTTGCGTTTCGTTCGGTCAGTGTGAGCGCCGGAGGCCCACCTTCCATCCCCTCTCCTCTCTCCTCTCCCACTCCCTCCCCTAACCCTTCCCCCCGAAGGGTGGCAACGCACTTGCGACTCCTCTGGTGTTGTTAGTGTCCATGGACGGTGGTAATCACTTAACATCAGGTGACCCACCTATGAATCAATGTATTTCTAATATTCTAACTAAATCCTATACTAAATGAACTAACTAATCCATAAAAGTTCATACACTATTACTCAGTATAATATAGTTGAACTGTATGAATGGCTGTAGGAGTTTTAATCCAGTCGCGCGACGGTGATCGACCCCTTAAGTCCTGCTAAATTAAAACAGCGAGTGACACGTTCCGATTGTGGATTTGTCGAGATTTCTCTGCGGGATACAATTTAAAACTTTATATAAAACATAAGCTGCATTATGCTAGACGAGATTAGGTTTCAAAAAGCTGTTTTTAGTTTAACTGCATATTGAAGTCTTTAATTTGCTGTACAGTCGTACACATACAATAATAATGATTATAACTTAGCTAATTATATTGGATGGATAACCATGTCTAGCTTGATTTCAAACACAATGTACAATTTCTGACGTCATACCTTCCATAGTGATACACTTAAACGTATCGCTTTCCAGAATCAGCATATATAAATCCAGTAGTCAAGAGTGGTAGTAGAGGCTATGTACTCTTAGATTATATAGATGGTGAGAAACGTATCTCATGACTCTCTTCAATTTACTACGTTTTGACATCAGCCAATGTATTTGCAGGTGCTGATAGATTTAATAATAATAATTTTTAATTTCAAATCTCTTAAACTTCTACTAATAAAATGGTTCCCTGCCGCCTACGTTCATGGAAAAAGTTTTTTAAGCATACAAAACAAACAAATGCACAATCCCATTTATAATATCAGTAAGAAAGTTCAAATTTTCATCTACTACCGTATTTCCTAGTCTTGAATTTGTATGCTTTATATGTGTGTATAAATTAAAAAAATTGAGCTAACAAGGTTGTGAGCTTGTGTGCGTGTACAGCAATATAACGCTGATGACTTGCAGATTGACATGACAGCGATTACTGCCCACTTTATATACTACTTTTACCTTACTTATACATATTTGATCTTTCCACTCGAGGTGCCTTTAAAAGCTCAACATTCATAACATTTGCCAATCCGGGCCGTGACCCCCATGGGTCTAGGGTAAATACGCCCCTGGTTACAATCACCTTAAAGCACAGCTAGACTGCTGTATTTAGTTTCGTTTGATGAATAAGCCAACACTGCGTAGACGATACGTATTTTTGTAGAGTACCGAGAATATTTCTATATATTTTAATACCTCTGACACTTCTTTCAATGTAATTCAGTGTCTATTGTGCTAATTTGCTTTTCTAATAAAAAATACATCAGCTATTCGTACTCATTGAAAAGACTTTTTGTTCCATAGTGAATCTAGAGTTTTTTTTTTAGAAGAAATGTAAAAAAGAAACATTGAATAGTCTGTAAATGTCGTTTACCTTTCAAAGCGGCTTGGGAATCGATAAATATTAAAAAAACTAATTCGTATTTGAGTCTGTATATTCCTTTAGTTGTTCTATACAACGGATTTTGATACACTTTTCACAGTTATTTTGACAATATTTTTTGTCTTAGGTACTTGTATAAAGTAGAGAAACTTACGGACGGTAATTAAATATTTTTTTTATATCATATGGGGCAAACGAACAGATGGGTCACCTGATCTTAAGTGATCACCACCGTCCATGGACATTAACAAAACCAGAGGAGTCGCAAGTGCGTTGCCAGCCTGTATTTAAGGGGAGCTGGAAGGAGAGGGGGAAAGGAAGGGGAGGAGAGGGGGAAAGGTGTGGAAGGTAGATGGTTCTTCGGCGCTCTCACTAAACGAACGAAGCGCAACAATGCACGCACTGTTACTTTACGTCGGTGTTTCTGTGGGTCGGGTGGTACTACCCCGAGCGAGCCGACCCATTCATGCTGAAATCAGTAATAGCTTCAGCGTGTCTCTACCACTTTATATATTTTATTATCCTGGTATTTTCATGTTGCTATTGTATGTTTTTATGTATGTACTCTTACTTATTTCTAGCTACTTATTCCATGAATCTCAGAGCAGCTATTTTGTAGTCCTCGGATAAGGATTAATATTATATTTGTCAAACTTGTGTCACAACTAACCAAATATATTTTAATAACATTATACGTAAGAAATATAAGCGATAACTTTGGGCTAACCTTAGATGATTGACATATGTCACAACGGATATTCGTGTAGACATTTTCCAAATGTGAAATTTTAAAATTCTGTCGTATATTATTTTTTTGTATCTCACGAGGCTTAGTCAGCGTTACTAATGTAAGCGCTTGAAAATTCCTTACTACTTCGTTAGAATACTTCGATTTTCTTCTACTTTATATAAATATTATATACATATAATCCTTCCAAGAGAAATTTTGTAAATGATATTCAAAGCCATAACAATAACCTTTGTCTAGTTTAGAATTTTAGAAGAACTAACGGAGCACACAGACAAACACGAAAAATAACTTTGTTGTAGAAAATGCATCTATTATGACATTATTAAATAAAAATTCTCCAACATTTTTATTCAGCAACTTATTCAAATAAATGCTCTAAATTTAGTAGTCCGTTGTATTTTGAAACACACACTTCGTTGTATATCATATATGTACACAGAGCGAAATAATTCGCGTCGAAATTATATATACACTGCATTTTTAAAAGAGAGAAAACTAGGGTATTCCGTTAATCTGTGTGTAATAATATGGGTGTGGTTATCAACGACGTACAAGAACCGACCGGTCCTGCCTCCGGTATTACATTTACATAATGTACTTAACGGAAAGAGCCGCATACAAAGGCTCTCACAAAGTGATGAGACGGGGACGCGTCAAAGAAAAATGTATTCTTCCATAAAGCCCTTTAAACTGACGTTCCTTTGACACTAACATATTTTGTTTGTATTAAATTATTACTCTGTATTTTACTCGAGAGCAACGTAGAATTTCCTTTTATATCTCCAAACTTATACTGGTTTCTAAACGTCTGTAATATAATAGAATATATACGATGATAAAATTTTAACCATTTGCACGCGCCCTTTGCAGTTTTTCCATGAAATTTGACGTAATATAATATGATTAGAAATACCAGAAGTAAACTGAATTCTAAAAATAAATCCCACTTTCGATATTAGAATACCAGAAATGGATTTATATAAAAAATAACACAATTACATATCTCAACACGAGAACTCACATAAACAACTAAATAACTCAAACAATAAATCATAAAAACCCAGGGAAATAGATATAACAATGTAAATGGAAAGAACTCACTCAATACAATACAACTCACTCAATACAACACCAATCACGCAAAACAACCTTCCAGAGAGACGACCGGGCAAGAATGTTTCCAATGACCCCACAGACTTGCCTTTTATAGCAATCAGTCCAGTTACGACCGGCAGATAACTTTCGGCCAATGGCGTGTCA
>MU161629.1:0-14992 GCA_015888305.1 Antheraea pernyi | reverse complement strand
AAGCACTGTTACTTCACGTCGGTTTTCTTTAAGAGGGTGGTACTCCCCCGGGCGAGCCGAACCATTTATGCTGAAACCAGTAATAGTATCATTATCATCATGAGCTTGTAAGACACCCACAACAGAGCTATAGGCCTTTTTCCGTAGTAAGGTATGGGTATAATCACCCGCGCCGGACCACGACGTATTGGCGATTACAAACTCTGAGAAATCGACAGTTTTATGTTTTCCCGCATACAGTAGTACTACTGGGATGTTTCTCAAGTTCAGGTTTCCTCACGATGTTTTCCTTCACCGTCAGCCGATGATATAATCAATTTAAATTACAGTTTCTAAAATATTTCGTTGGTACATGCATCGATTCGAATCTGCGCACATCGATATGATATTCCATCGGCCAAACCACTAAGCCTCCACGATTTATATTCATTGTCATTGTCATAAGCATCCGCAATCTATTTTTTATAACTTCATCGAAATATGTTGACTCTTCTCCACTTTTGTAGGTGGTAGAGCCACGCTGAAGCTATTACTGGTTTCAGCATGAATGGGTTGGCTTGTCCGGGGTAGTAACACCCTCTCACAGAAAACCGACGTGAAGTAACAATGCTTGCATTGTTACGTTTCATTCGGTCAGTGAGAGAGCCGGAGGCCCCCCCCCCTCACACAGGCTGACACACTTTTGACTCCCCTGGTGTTGCAAGTGTCTATGGACGGTGGTGATCACTTAACATCATGTTCGTTTGCCTCCAATGATATAAAAAAAAAACTTTATATAAATATAATATACATGTACTTTACGCATAAATCATCATAAAGATATTCTCTAAATTACAGTGAAAACCTTATCAAAGTCCGTTGCGTATTTTCTAAAACAGACAGATATGAAAAGCAGCTTTGTTTTATAATATATTTAGGCTTATTAAGTAAGATTTGTCTAACATTAAGTTACGAAACTTGAAAGCCGAGGGTTTCCGACGCACAACGTAGGCCAGAAAACGAGACAGAAGTAATAGTGCGAGCGGGCTGTGTGGCACCGTACGGGGTGTCAGAGGCCACGGGCGGATTGGCCACCTGACTAGGAGCCGAATTGTGAATGCTTATGTTAGCGAAGCGCTTAGCCAGCTCTTTACGCAACTGTTGTGCTTGTATGGAATTTGTTTAACAGACTTGACAGTAATTCAATATTGAAAGTTTAAGTCAATTCACATATTGGCGATAACTTTCTCAACAAATAATAAAATCCAGTTTACATTAAGCTCGAATGAATATAATTTTTCAGTGATAGATCGGTAACAACTGAACTGAAAATATTTGAGATACATATTAAGTTTAAAACCGATTTTAATAAAATGGGCTTCATTCTATTGTAAATTGAACATACGATATCAATCATATTACATTAAATATGATATTATTACCCAGTATATCTTGAACTCCATTTAGATTTGCGCTATATTAAACCCATCTATGACTTTATTCATTCGAGACCGATAAAATAATTGTTAGTTGTATTCGAGATGTGATATTTAAACAAACACCAACATAATATTCGATAGAGCTATTATGTTCTATAAACTGGTTGACTTGGAAAAGAAACGTATCAAACCCAGTAACTATGATAGATTTTCTACTATCTATAAAGTATACTAGTGTTCTAGAAGCCTATAGCTATGTGGAAAGAGAACGGTGTCGACACTTTGTATTAACTGTTAAAAATAATTACATACGTGTGATCAAGAAATGAGTAGAGTGGATCATTGCCTAAATTAAAATATGAATAAAAATCACACGTTAATCTTGTGACTCCGAAAATATTTATTATTATAAATGTGGGGGGAAGATAAAATGGCATTTATATGAAAGTATGGCGTCATCCAGAGTGACGAATAAGACTGAATAAAGTTACAAGGTATTATCCCTATATGTGGTTGGCCCAACTGTCTGCACGAGGATGCCCAGTTTCTCGTCATCAGTTGTCTTTTAAGGCATTCGGCAAAAACTGACATCCAGTAAGAATCAAGATGCATGAACAGCCAATACCTACTAGCAACGGTGTTTCAGAACGGGGTAAATAATAGCCAGTCTACAGTAACTCCCCCGATACAGTCAGTAGTACGAACGCAGATCAATATTAACTCCCCCGATAGTCAACAGTCAAAAGTCAGTAGTGTCTCTTGCGATATATATATATATATAAACAAACATATTTCGTATTAAATATTGTATAGCAGCTGACAACCGCGACTTCATCTGAGTTGCTTATTACCTTAAATACTTAAATACAGAGGGAATATAAAAAATTAACGCAAAAGTATACATTTCTTATAAAATTTACTTGTAAACAATGTTATCAATTCGGTTTCCCTTTCCTACGTATGCGCACCGTACCGCTTGCTCTATTTTATATTTAGCTGAATACGTAGTGCTTATATTATCATAATTATATATAAGAACAGCCCTCTATCATTTTATTTACTCTATGAACACATAAATATCTAGTGATTTTAAGCAAAATACATATAAGCAAAATACATAGCAAGTATGAAAACATTAGATTAACTTTATTATTTAAAAAAAAAAACATGAATAAGATGGTGTCTAACCTCAAACATAATTATAGTTTTAATTGTTATCAATTCATGATAGGTTCATATTCCTGAAAAACATGTGATGTATCAGTGCATGTAGCTAATTATATCCTTGAGATGGAAATAGAACAGCAGTAGAAGTAATCATAGATAAGAGTAATAAGTCATAGATAACTATAGTTTTTTTTTTTTTTTGGCAACCGATCTTCTAGATTATTACTGTTTTACTATTGCCGAGTAGGTAAAAAGTTATGTTCTAACAAGATGGGAGCCACCCTTGTTAGAACTTTCCATGAAATTTTTATGACATCTTAGAATCCATACTCCGTAATATTATTTTCCACCGACTATACTTGTGCACAATAACCGATATCACGTCAAACACCAACAATATTTTACCAAACAACACAAGATTATGCATAAAATATAAAATCTAGGACATGATGGACTAAGATCCAACTAAAAACTCTTGGTTTCTTCCAATAAAGATTATACTGTAGTGTTACTTTATAACTACTGTTATTATACACAGCAGTCAATTGTTCTGCTATCGTAAAATTTGCTATTTTGCATCGCATTGCAATTTATAATAATTATATGACAATGAAACTAATAATCGTCGTTCGTATCATTGTTTTGAGTATGCATAGTATTATATATTTCATTTCACACTTATTGTTTCATAACGCTCGTGCATGACGTCAACATTCCTCTCACCCCTGATGTTTGTGTTTTGTCTCAGGACATTGATTAGCTTCAGCAGCGGTTCAACATAACTGGTACACTTTCTTAATAATCTATACACGCGAATACTCCGGATATAGTTTTTAAAACAACTAATGTTTTGGCACGTTGTGCCCTATAGATGGGGTTGGGGCTTCGAAAGTCGCAATAGGTGGGCGACCATAATATTTTAAATTAGTAATAATAACAAACAACGGATAATAAACAGCAGAATAATAATGTCTTCAATTATATGTTATTCTATTCGTAGGATTAATGTATTATATTATTATATGTTTAAATAAAAACGGCTTCTTTAATTAAATATGATAAATGTGCTTTAATAGACAAACGCGTAGCGTCTATCATTTGTATTTGATATAATCTCTTCGGAAGTATGTTAATAAATATATGTAGTAAAACGTACATGGTATTTTAATGATATACATATAAGGACAGCCGATGACACGACAAAGGGAACGTAACGAAAGAAAGATGAGGTTTGAAAAGGGTAATCGATCAAAGGGAATCTACTGATGGAGATTTTGTGAAATAAATCAAACGGTCCATTTGCAGACGACGGTGATATTTGTACGGGTATACAAGGGTGAGATATGAAGGAAACTATACAAATAAAACCGGGAAATCGGTACCTTGTAATGAAACTTGCAATTCTTGAATATTCCAAGTGTTAAGTATTTTGTGAATGATTTAATTTTTGGGAAATATAGAAATCATGTGACTACTGCGACAGGCATAAAAACACATTTTGATATTAATATATATATTTACATGAAAGTTTCAGAGAACATTCGTGTGTACCACAAAATTACTGTTATATATACAAAGTGTCAGGTTAGTTCCTTACAATATTCTAAGAAATGATAGTTCATGGTCACATTTAAAATATAAAATAGTATTCTCAAAACAAATACTAATAAATAACAAAGGAAACCTAAGTTAAAGGTTGTTCCAAGACTTTCAAAAGTATAAACACAAACGTAATAAACCTAGGTACAATGACCGGTGCCGAAAGCTGGAAGGGACGAGCCGGCGTTAATAACCTTCGATGATAAAACGGACAATAAACACTTTTGTTTTGTTTATGCTGTTCCCACGTTCACTTTCACTTCACCCGACGGTCATTGACACTGCTTTAACATAGACGCGTAGACGATTGCGTATAATTTTTGTATTTCTCTAAATAATTAGTTCAAATATTAAGCACCCACTTTTTTATTATTTAGAACGAGAATAGAGTGCGGAGTATAAATCATAAATATTGCTACTGCCTCAACTTTCAGCCTGTGTATTAATATTATAAAGCTGGAGGGTTTGTTTATTTGGTTGAACGAGCTAATTTTAGGAACAACTGGTCCGATTAAAAAAAAAATTCAGCGTTAGATAGCTCATTTATCGAGATTATAGGAGGCTATAAGATATATATGATCACGCTAAGAATAATAGGAGCGGAGCACCAACGAAAAATGTTTCAAAATCGAGTTTTTTTTTCCTTTTGAAAGGTTTTGCTGCGTGTTATCGTTATTCAAAGTAATTCTTCCATGCGGACGAAGTCACAGAAACAGCTAGTACACAATAAAACTTTTAAAATATAATATGGTTTATATTATTTTGAAATATTTATTGCAGATTATTTCTATACATTGTTTATTATTGAACATTGAGACCACGTTAGATGCTAGGCTACAATAATTATATTTCATTGTGATGACGAAATTATTTATTTCGATGAAAATTAATGTTTTGCATATTGCAATTAACATTTTTTGTTTCTTTGTAATTTATAAGCGGTCACATTAAACGTTCATTTTAACAAGCTGTTTACATTACATTTTATAATCTTACTTTGTTATTAGCTGAACTAAGGCGTTAATATTATGTAGCAATAATTCAGTAAATTTATACTTAATTCGATAGCAATGTTATAGTTTTTAAGCAACTATGGCTCGGTAAAGTATGCTTGGACACCGTGTTGATTGACGTAAGTCTGAACTATAGCATTGTGGTAGGGTTTTTACTAATATCGTTCTAGCCTAATAACCTTAAAATCTGTTGCCAAACACAAGTAAATGTGTTTCGGTGATTGTATTTGAGAGTCAGTTCTTTTTAGGGTTATTATGTTACTATCTTAGATGATACCGTACTTCACATCATGTGAGATACTAAATACGAAAACCTATAAAAAATATAAAGAAATTTTGTTTGCGACCTTATTTGAAAGAGGTAAAGAAAATAGTTTTACCAAGAAGTGATTATGAACAGTGTGCCAAATTGAATTATGCTTCAGCAAGCGGTGAAATTCATACAGACAAATTCCCTCTATTACACCGATGTGTAATATAATTTAAATTAACAAAAACTATATTAAGTTAAATTCTATAAAAATACTTAATCACTTGTAAAAATCAAAATTAAAATAACTATTGTATTATTTAGTCAAAGGCACAAAATAATTAAGTTTAATATTTTGAAAGAAAATTTAACTATCGAGAAGTTTGGACAACAAAAAACAATAAGCTTTTAATATAATTTACTATAAAAGTATAAAATTCTTTATAACTGAAAAATATTTTTTATAATGCGTTGCGACTGACCGGAGTTGAAGCTATGTTACCGCGTCGGCGAGGGTCGCACTTGATCGTTCTATACCGGCAACGCTTACCGTACGGTGGAAAATAAATTTATTTTGTTTAAACTAATAGCAAGCTGTGAAATAGTCTTTCAAAGTAATAAACTTAAATATTTCAAGTATGCATGTGATTAAGGTAAAAAAAAATTATTGGACCGAGAAGTTATTTAAATTCCCATTTGTAAACTTAACAGTTGATTAATGATATTATAAAACAATTGTGAGTCGTCACAGGATGCCTGACAGATGTGAAACATCGAAATTAATAGGTAAATATACAAAAAACAAAAAAGAGATTGCGCAAAGTGGCTTGCGTGTGGCATCGTGTCGCCACGTCTCACGCACACATCACGGCTTGTATCGCCACACGCCACGGTCTGTATCGCCACGTCAATAATCAAGTTTACCATCGCCTATAGATGTTTCACATCAATAAATAAATAATATTTCGTTTTAAACATTATATAAAAATAGAAATATTAAACAATAAATCCTTAAAGTTTCATTACGATATATCGAAAGGTTTGGAAGAAATATTTTTTTAATAAAAATCCTTAAATTTTTCTTTGTAAAAAAATATGAAAATATCAGATTTTTTAAAAAACTATTTTAGGCTTTAATTATTCCTAGTGATTACCTTATAATTAAAAAAATATATTTATATTCCATGACCAAGGGAGAAATGAGGGGTCCACTTGATGTTATTTTACCCGGGTGTTATATTTAGTGAAATAATCAGAAATAATACATAAATTCAGAAATAATAACAATTATTTTTAAATAATTATTAATATATATATATATAATAATATTCAAGGGAGAAATGAGGGGTCCACTTGATGTTATTTTACCCGGGTGTTATATTTAGTGAAATAATCAGAAATAATACATAAATTCAGAAATAATAACAATTATTTTTAAATAATTATTAATATATATATAATAATATTGAGTATAAAGAGAATCAAAAGCGATCGTTACGGTCTGAGCGACGGTTTTCGCAAGTCCGAAACCGGATTTCAGTGGCTTAAGTTTCATCGTACAGTTGAGCTTGTTTTAGAGTGACGGTAAATCTTCAACGATTTTACGGTTGCTCTGCAGCTAAACCTCGTCTGTATCATAATAAAGCGTATATATTTACATATTGCAAATAATCTCTGAGTTTACATTGCAAATTTAAATCTTTGCGTTCGCTTTTACTTACCACGTTTGTTTAGATTCTGGCAAAAGTAAATTTCTTCTGACATTAACTTATGTTTTTTTATTTAACTACTATTGTTTTCGTATTTTAACCTTTTTAATAGTTAAAAAGAAATAAAGGTTAAATAAAAATAAATATATATATTAACGACGAAAATATTTTAAAATTACTTGAATCTTGCGATTTTAGAGTATCCTTTTTTCATTGGGACTACTGTTTTTCTATATTGTAATTTGATAATTACTACACAGTACTTAATCACTATAGCCCTATAAACTTTAATACTATTGCCTATGTAAATAGTAATAATGTGCAGGCTTGATAACACTTTGAAGAATGTTCAATACTATAGGTGGTAGAGCCACGCTGGTTTCAGCATGAATGGGTCGGCTCGCCCGGGGTAGTACCACCCTCTCGCAGAAAACTGAAGTTTTTTTATGCTAAAGGGCAGCAAACAAACAGACGGCCCGGCTGATGGTAAATGATTAACGTCGTCTATGGACACCTGCAAAACCAGGGGTATCGCTGTTGTGCTGCCAGCTTTGCCCACGTGAACTAACAGTGCTTGCATTGTTGCGTTTCGTTCGGTCAATGAGAGGACCGGAAAACCCACCTCCCCTCTCCCCACAAACGCATGGTGCGACTCTACTGGTGTTGCAAGTGTCTCTGGACGGTGGTGAGCACTTAACATCAGATGACCCACCTGTTCTTTTGCCTCCTAAGATTAAAAAAAAGCCGTATAATTATCGTCAACATTGGCTCAGTAATTTCAGATTAGTTTGAATAAACAATGATATTCTAAATTTATTTATTCGTAGTAAGATGTAGTAGACAGGTAGTGAAACAGAAGAATTTATTCTGATTGTACTGACCACCATAAACATATGGAAACCCTCTCATTATGACTCTGTTTTCATATATTACGTTTCGGTAACAAGGGGAGTACAGAGGCTACCACACCGGCATATAACGAAGACTGCCGATGGATTATATTTCGATTTGTGAATTTCCTTTGCTTTTGTTACTTATCATCACATATAATATAACTATGCATTTGTGAACAATGTAACATAGAACATAGTTATTTCTATATTATGTAAAAAAATGGAATCTCCACGCGTTCAGTATTTACGTTGTACAATCGGCGCTCTAAAATTCTTATCTGCTCAAATTTCTATATTCTTTCGCACACACTCGTATACAATGAAAAGAGACAAAGAGAGATCTAAAGTTACACGAAGTAGGCATAACGCTTATTCCCAACGTGAAGATTCCTATCAGTCAACTATTGCTAAAAGCAGTGTTAATGCACTTCGTTCTAAAAAGCAATATGTAAATTTTTCAATATGAATTTGTACCATTAATATTGCAACTGAACGTATGAACTAGTAATTGGCAATATCTCTCGCGCCAGAACTCGGTCAAGTATTAACAGCAGTATATTATAAAGCACGCTGTAATTGCTTCGTGATAATGAAGTTGTACGCGCGACGAGGACCTGGGAAATTATAGCGCTCACATCGAACGTTCCAGGTGTTTCTGTCGTTTCACTATTGGTGAAAATTTTCATTACAGATTTCGTTTAACTTTTGTAAAATTATTTACAGTCAATTGATATCAAATTGCTTGTTTTATTTATAAATGATCGTTTACATTTTCGTAGTATAACGTAATAAATTATGCCATAGAAAGGATTATGTTTTTAAACTGTGTTAATAAAAAAGATAATAAAATGTATTGTAATTTGTCAAGATTTACGTGATTATTTTTTTTGGTTATTAATTGCTATTAATAAATATATATATTAATAAGTTCGGAGTTCAATTTTTACACTGAAAATATATATCATTCCACATTTAATCTATATAAGTAAAAATTACTTGCCGATTGTATGTAAGCGCATAACTTCAGAACAGCAGCACTGCTCAATTTGAATAATTTTTTTTTATTGTGCTTGTAATTGTCAGAATAAAGTTTGCATGAACGAAAATGTTTGTAAAATGTTCATGTTCAAAACTTTGGATTAAAAAAATACCATATAAAAAAATAGTCAGGGAGGAAGATCTTCAAAATTATGACAGAATTGTAAGATTGGCGTTTACTTGCTACTGTAAAGAGAAGATTTGGCCGAACTTTCTTGATGAGTAGACCCATGCGAAGCCGGGACAGGTAGCTAGTAGATTATAAAATTAACAAAAGTAATTTTAAAAGTCGTAAAATGACGTAACATAGTAAACACACTAAACCTAGAGGGTCTGGCTTTCAAGTCCTTCTGCCGGAACAAATCAACAGATGCTTGGCAATAGATTTTCAATTTGAGGGTAGCTAACCAGGCGGACTTAGAAAAAGTCCTACCACTACGCTATGGGTTCATCAAGATATTGCCATTCACCGAATACTTCAACTCAGCTGCTAGAATTCGAACCCATGCCCATCGACGCGGTGTCCAAACACGCTATCAACTGAATTACCGTCGCTTCAAATAATTAAAAAAAAATATATTTGTATTTCTTTTTTTTATGTCATAGGTGGCAAACGAACAGGTGGGTCACCTGATGTTAAGTGATCACCACTGTCCATGGACACTAACAACACCAGAGGAGTCGCAAGTGCGGAGGGGAGGTGGGTCTCCAGCGCTCTCACTGACCGAACGAAACGCAACAATGCAAGCACTGTTACTTCACGTCGGTTTTCTATGAGAGGGTGGTACTACCCCGGATGAGCCGACCCATTCGTGCTGAAACCAGTAACAGTTTCAGCGTGGCTCTACCACCATTAAGTAGATAATTTATTATCCTTGACCGTTCATAATGAGGTTTTGTATGCAGACCTATATTTTATTCCAAAATTGATAGCTTATAAGTAATTGTCATCAATGTTTTTAGTAGGGCTGTGCGAATAATGTTCGAATCAAATAATGTTGTTCATTTGGAATTTTGATGCGAATATTAGAACTTGTCGAATATTTCTAAAATAAAGTAGACTTATTAAGCTAATAGTTTTAGGAAAGATACGTTTTCCAATTATAATTTTTTTTATATAAAAATTTAAATTAAATAATTTCGTAATTAATAAACTTTCTATTTGATTGAAGAAGGCGTACTTTGCGGAAATCCATCACTAAATATCACACTGGACGCTACTTCGCACTTCCGCCTGAAATAGATTGACCAACTACAATGTCTATTCGAGCGATCGCATCGAAAGAGTTAACATCGATCTGATGATGCTTCGTGACGGAGTGAAACACGTTTAGTAATGGTCCATCAATACCAGGCGGAAGTGCGAAGTAGCGTCCACTGTGATATTTATGATGAACTTTATAATAGATAATGAACTTTCTTATCTATTATAAATTTTCAAACTACTTTAATTAACATTCCTTTGACTACCAGACGAATCCGTGTAACTAATTTTGTATATTAATAATTATTTAGTATTTGCTAAATATGTAATTAGTTAAAATCATTAAAAAGTTTGATTTATTCTCATCGATGAAATTATTTACATAAACCGAATAGTTTGAATTATTCGAATAGTTCGATTCGCTATCGAATAATTCGTTCATTTGAATATTCGCACACCCCTAATTTTTTAAACCACAAAATTTGAGTAAAAATAATGTTACAACATGAGAATAACGTCTGTGTAATAAACGCCTGCAAAGCTACGGACATAACCATTTTAAAACAGGATTTCAGAAACATTAAAATAAAAGTCAGGATAACAAACAAATTATTTTATGTAATTTTTCATTATCAATTCAAAGCAATATTCTTATATAATATTTTTATTGTACATACGTTAAGCTTTAACCACAATTATATATAATATTAAATTAGGACTTGTGTAATGTCCTGAAAGTGCGTTAATGAACGATATCGTGCTAGGTTTTATAACAACGGCCCGCAGAACATTACCGATTTGTTGAAACACCATCTTGACGCAACACAAATGACGCCTCTCTCTGGACATCCATCAAAAACGAATGTAAGTATGTTTGTAAAAATATGTATCAAAAAACGATAAACCAGGTTGACTCTCTTGCCGATTCTTTTCGATGCATTGGTTGTCTTCAGAACCGATAGTAGTTTCGACGTCCATAAGTACTTTCTCAGAACCTAAATTGAATAGATTTTTTGATTTTGATAAACTCTACCAAATTTTTATAACCCAATCCTCGAAAAGAATCGACATAAATTTTACCTGGTTTATGTATTTGACGTTCACTTTACCTTCATCATTTCATATATTCATGTATTTGCTGATAAATGTAATCATTATTTCAAATTCTATGTAAGTGACATATATAAACTAGACGAGAAGATCTCGCTTCCTCCAGCGCGGCCGCTCCGCTCGGTTCGGTTGTAGCTAGAAGCTGTTAATTTCCGCTAGCTTGTATCGGCTAGGCGTAGCGGCGTTGGTATTATTACGCCTATCCAGCAGTTTGTGACCTGATAAATAAAGGTGCGGTTATGTTGACATCGATTAGCGTATTTATTAGCATTTGTTATGACTTACTAACTTTTATATGCCTCTTCGTTCGTGTAATTATAGATTTGGCACATATCCCTCTGAAATATTTTTTAAAATACTAGAAATTGTAACAAACTGGTCGTCCCATGTTTCAGAGTCAGTAAAACGAGTTATAGTTTTTTAGGTAATTGTGTTAGATTTTACAACCAAGTCTCAGAGCATATTACTGGTTTCGAGGACTGTAAGGCCATGTCAAGCGGGTTATGGTGTCAAAAGGCTATTATAGAGTGGATCATTATGAGAACGATGTTGGTACCTGGAATCAACTCCTCTCTTTGCATCCACTAAAACCGATTGTAATGTGTAATATGTCGGAAATATATGTATATACATATACCTATATATGTTAAAAAGATGAAACCAATCAAGTTTTTTGCCCGTTCTTCTCGATGACTGGGTTGCTTTCCGAACCGGTGGTAGTTTTGACTGTCATAAATGCCTTATCAGAGCCTAAATTGAGTAAAGTATTTTTGATTTGATTAGTATTTTTTTATGGGAGGTCTTTGAAGTTTCGATTCGCAAACTTTCTGTGTGACGAAAAGTGGTGGGGGTAAACACTGTGTCGGGTAAATTGGGAATAGTGTCTCGCTTGCGTTCGGGTATTGGAGAACAGTGAGACATACGCTCTTCTAGCATTATTTTTGAAAGTTTCACATGTACCGCGTGGGAAATGTACACTGAATCTTTCTGGATGAAAGGTACTCTGTGTACTTTTCTGTACCTCTGGCAATGTGTATGCATAATTACATGATGAACAGCCGAGTAATTACGGCTTGAAAAATTAACAAAGAAATTTACAGTTGCATTTATAATAATACTTTGGGTAAAAATACATTGTAATCATTATTTCAAATTCTATGTAAGTGACATATATAAACTAGACGAGAAGATCTCGCTTCCTCCAGCGCGGCCGCTCCGCTCGGTTCGGTTGTAGCTAGAAGCTGTTAATTTCCGCTAGCTTGTATCGGCTAGGCGTAGCGGCGTTGGTATTATTACGCCTATCCAGCAGTTTGTGACCTGATAAATAAAGGTGCGGTTATGTTGACATCGATTAGCGTATTTATTAGCATTTGTTATGACTTACTAACTTTTATATGCCTCTTCGTTCGTGTAATTATAGATTTGGCACATATCCCTCTGAAATATTTTTTAAAATACTAGAAATTGTAACAAACTGGTCGTCCCATGTTTCAGAGTCAGTAAAACGAGTTATAGTTTTTTAGGTAATTGTGTTAGATTTTACAACCAAGTCTCAGAGCATATTACTGGTTTCGAGGACTGTAAGGCCATGTCAAGCGGGTTATGGTGTCAAAAGGCTATTATAGAGTGGATCATTATGAGAACGATGGTGGTACCTGGAATCAACTCCTCTCTGTGCATCCACTAAAACCGATTGTAATGTGTAATATGTCGGAAATATATGTATATACATATACCTATATATGTTAAAAAGATGAAACCAATCAAGTTTTTTGCCCGTTCTTCTCGATGACTGGGTTGCTTTCCGAACCGGTGGTAGTTTTGACTGTCATAAATGCCTTATCAGAGCCTAAATTGAGTAAAGTATTTTTGATTTGATTAGTATTTTTTTATGGGAGGTCTTTGAAGTTTCGATTCGCAAACTTTCTGTGTGACGAAAAGTGGTGGGGGTAAACACTGTGTCGGGTAAATTGGGAATAGTGTCTCGCTTGCGTTCGGGTATTGGAGAACAGTGAGACATACGCTCTTCTAGCATTATTTTTGAAAGTTTCACATGTACCGCGTGGGAAATGTACACTGAATCTTTCTGGATGAAAGGTACTCTGTGTACTTTTCTGTACCTCTGGCAATGTGTATGCATAATTACATGATGAACAGCCGAGTAATTACGGCTTGAAAAATTAACAAAGAAATTTACAGTTGCATTTATAATAATACTTTGGGTAAAAATACATTAAAGGAGATTATTTGTTTATTATCTTTATCGTATACGTGTGATTAAATTTAATAACAATGTGAAATTAATGAGTAACGCGGGTAATAAGATTTTGCACTATCGCTTAGCTAGATTTATTTTATAAGTATGAACTCTACCCGCACCTCTCGAGTAACATAACCTCAGTACTCCATGCCACACTGGTTAGATATTGAGGAAATGACACAGATGTTTCGGATCACATATAATTCCACTTAGACATGTTATTTCTCCAATCTGTAATATCATTATGGGTGTTTTGATACACGATATGATAATTATAACGATAGTACAACTGTAACTGCTCTTTGAAAAAAATCTATTGCAAAAAGTATTTTTTCTATTTATATTAATACTAGCGGGCCCGAAGGTCGTTGTCCTGCCTTGATAATAAAAAAAAATCCTAAAAGTTAACCGCAACGCCGCCTACCGGGTCCAATTGTGAATCTAAACTATTCTTGGATCCACTGGAATACGCATACAGAATTTCATCAAAATCGTTTAGGAGGAGTTCAGTGACATACACATGTACAGAAAAAAATTATATATTAAGATAAAAGATAATTTAGTTGAATATGGGATTTCTATTCCTCGACTTCTTATTTATTCATAAATATTATAGACAAATGTATGTATCTAACTACAATTAAATGAATATGCGTACAGACAAACAAAATGGCCACATTTTATACATATCACCTCCACACACGTGCACGCACACGAACTGAATTAGTTCAGACAAAAAAAATATCCATACACGAAATACATATAAGAGTTATTGAGGTATGGTATATAAGGTATATATGCTTGGTACTCATATGTGCACTCTTGAGGTGGTTGTCAAAATTAAATCGGCTGAGTGCCTTAAGCACTCGTCTTAGTAGTCCGGTGAAGCTGTTAAGGCCTTTCCATGCCAATAGCGTAGTCAGTTCGAAAAAAATAATGGCCACATTTTGAATAGCGTATAAAAACTATTGCAATCAAATACACCCACAAAGATTTCTGAATTAATACAACCAATTCAAAACAGTTGTCGTGTGAGTCATTTCGTATTTTAGACAACTGGGAAAAAAATAATTAATATAGAAATGTTTAAAATGAGAGATATGTATTTTAAAGGAAAAATTGCAATCAAATACACCCACAAAGATTTCTGAATTAATACAACCAATTCAAAACAGTTGTCGTGTGAGTCATTTCGTATTTTAGACAACTGGGAAAAAAATAATTAATATAGAAATGTTTAAAATGAGAGATATGTATTTTAAAGGAAAAAAATAAGCAGAGGCAGTTATAAGGACTGCTAATAA
This sequence comes from Antheraea pernyi, assembly GCA_015888305.1. NCBI lineage: Eukaryota > Metazoa > Arthropoda > Insecta > Lepidoptera > Saturniidae > Antheraea > Antheraea pernyi. The sequence continues at coordinate 27 of MU161629.1, read as the reverse complement.
AAGTAACTTAAATAATTGCGTTCTTTT
>MU161628.1:23952-38782 GCA_015888305.1 Antheraea pernyi | reverse complement strand
GCCTCCTATGATATTAAAAAAAAATCATTTAATAGACAAATATATTCAAGTTTAAATTTCAATTAAAAAACAAAATTGTGTGTAAAAACAAAACGTGTTTAACGTGAAGGAGGGAGATTAACCGATAACCGTTCGTCGCAGGTAGTAGGCGTCAAAAGTTATAGAAACATCTTCTAACGACTAGTTGAATATAGGAACCGGGCATTAGATGTGAATTTTAAGATGTTCGCGAACCTTTCGTGAAGGTTAATATCATAAAGCATTGGATAGGTGAAGTATTTTCTAAAGATCAAGGCAAACCGCAGACCCGCAGAAGCGAATCACTATGACGGGCTTTTTCGCCATATACATGGTGGTTGCGACCCAGTCAGGCAGTAAAACCCTACCAGCCCGCTTTCGCCATTGCCTAGTTCGTTATTCAGCAGGGTGCATCACGTGCAGGTGAGGTTGGCTTGGGTGTCTCAAGTTTTAGATGTTATGCGACAACCCTTATACTCCCAAACGTATAGGTGCTTGAAGGTAAATGTTAAATGTCCCAACCTGAATGTACAGTTTTAAAAAGCCCGTCATAGTGATTCGTTTCTGCGTGTCGCGTTTCGGGATCAGCCTGTGCATATCCAGCTTTTCGCAGGCCGGCATGACAGCGGCGACCGGCGATGGATAGTGTGTGACTCGGTGGTCGCCATTGTTTATGGATTGTACTGTGCTTACCATCAGGCACAGTGCAGTCACTTTGCCGTGTTACAATAAAAAAAAACATGTTCTTACATTTGAGAGCCAACCCCTTTTAGCTTAGTGTGCTAACATATGTTGATCATATCGTCGTATAATTTTTTTTTTGGTGTGGCATCTATCTCTGTGCTATTGCGCCAGTCTCAGCTGTGACAGGTACACGTTTTAGACTTAATCGAGGTAGTCATAACGCCAACAGATAGGTAAACTAACAGATAGGTAAACTATAAACTATGGAATAAATATGTTCTTTTTTATTTTTAAATCAATAGTCGTCTGGATTATTTACCTTTCATAATTTTGTACATTGGTATTATTAACATTAGTTTGGTTTTCACATCTATAGGCACTCCAAGCAATAATTATGTAATTAATTAAGTGGTCTGCACAAGCTCAATATAAATTGTCTATATTATATGTATTGTATGTATTATATGTATGTAACTACACTACGCATTGCTAGTTAGAAATTTTTCTCCAACGGAAAATCACTCAACGCTGCTAAAGGTGTTCTAACTTCAATAATTGGGATTTTGCTTTTTTTATTTATTATAAAACTTTTTTATTAATTATGATATTGATATTTGATGCGAAATACTTAAAAAAATGATTTTTTTCTATTAATTATAAACAATTAAAAATTGATAATATTAAAAAAAGAGAAAAGGGGAGTGGTCCTCCAGCGCTCTCATTGACCGAATGAAAAGCAACAATGCAAGGAAGGATACTTTTAAACGTAAAAAAAATCACATCTAGGTTCAATGAACGACATTAAAGGGGCGCTTTCAAGGTTAATGATTACGTAACTGTTATCGTGGGAAAGCCGCAAGGTCAAACAATACGAAGCGGGGCGCGGGTCGAGGTGAGGACGCGAGCGGGACTGCGCGACACGGTGTGATTTATAGCTTTCCTTATCATTACATCAGTTCGTTTTTGCGAAAATCAGCTGATGTTGAGTGTATATCAGTTTTGCGTTTCTCGAGATAGTTAGGTCAAATATTAAGCACCTATTTATTTTTAATTGATTTAGAACGAGTATCGACTATTGATAATCCTGTAAAAATATTGCTGGCGACTAACCAGTCGCGTAGTATAGTTCTAAAATTAACTTTAGGATTTATTATAGGAATAAATGAACGTTTACTTACAAAGAAAGAGAAATATAAAAAAATACAAACAACAAATTATTTAACCTTTAGAACAAGATATATTTATGTTAATAAAATATCACTAGAGTATACTTTTTACTTCTAGTTGCCAAAATGTTAATGGAGAAGAAATAAGAAATAATCCGAAATTACATAACAGCGCCATCTATTAATATATTTCATAATTATATTATATATTCTATTTCAAAGAAAAGACCGTAGGATAGCTCAAATCTATGTTAACCCAAGTAAAAACTATTAGTTACAAAACCTCATTTTTGTAATTTTGTTGTAGGGATTTTAGACGTGTATTGATGTATAATAGAAACAAACCGCCCGTCTGTGTCGTCTAGATACTAAATGATCTAATTATTGGCAACGTTCACGACGCGTCCAATCTCGTGACAAACCACGAACGCTAAACATGATTGTTCTTGCGAAAATAGTTACGTCTGTTCTCATTAGACGAGGGGGCGGTGGCTGTGATATAAAGATACAATTACAATAACTTAAATTGATATAATTTATTATAAAAAAACATAATGTCTCTTATTATCACGTAACCGACCCGCTTTGAGCTCGATTTTGTCCTACTTTAACGATCAGATTTTAAAAAAATCCATCTAAAAAACAGAAAATAAACGAAAACGATAACGACCTCCAGATATCAGGTATTTTTATAATTTTTTTGTCGCTTTTACAAAAATATACATTTATTTCTAATTTACACTATTCCTAATCCAAATTTATTCAATTTTATTTTCTGTTTTTTAGATGGAGTTTTTATGAAAACGTGTTTTTTTAGTTTTTTAAAACTATTATTTTTATTTTTTTAACTAATTATCAACATGGCAAGCGTAGCATGAAATTCAACAAACTAGTTACATCATGTGATCTTTGAGCTAGTGTGCAGTCTTTTGAAAATGCTATCTAATTCCGCAGTTCCGTGAAATCGTTGCATTGTATTATATCGTACTAGCCTTTGCCCGCGGCTTCGTCCGCGTGATATAGTTACATTTGGCTAACGCTAACACACAGCGGAAACTCTCAAAAGGAATAAAAAAACCCCGATTTTGAAACATTCTTCGTTGGTGCTCCGCTCCTGTTGGTCTTAGCGTGATATAACCTTCCTCGATAAATGAGCTATATAACACTGAAATAATTTTTCAAATTGCACCAGTAGTTCCTGAGATTACCCCCTACGTACGTAACGTAACGTAAAACGTAGCGTTTTGATATAAAAGAAAAATTAAAAAAGTTCGTTCAAGTTATTAAAATTTAGATTTGAAAACTTTACTTCCGGTTTTGTACATTAAAAATTATTTTATTCAAGTTTTGTCTATTTTCAAAAAAGCAATTACATTTCTACATAAAACGCTGTGTTAAATATTTAATTGTAAATTTGTTTAATTCGAAAAACTACTTCCAAAAAATGCGATGTATCAAATCATGTGTTCTATAAAAGCCCATAACTTTTGTTCCTACTAGAAGTCCGATTAGGCTCAATATGAACGAATTCCATAACCTCAACTTTTTTTCGTTGTCCGCTTCACGTGAAATGCCACTTACTGTTAGGTGTATCACCGAGTTACACGCGCTCTATTGTATGAAGATATATATTAAAACAGGTGTAAAAGTTGCTTAAATCTATTTTAATACTGATCTACCTTATGCAACTTGCTATTGGTCGATTCAATCGCCAGATGGTATACGTAGTAGAGAATAGTTCCGCATTAATTATGTGTCACATTGTTTGTCACTAATGTGTATATCGGTGAATGATATTCGTTGCCATAATTTGAATAGTATGTGTTATATTACTGAATGAGGACGGTCGTCCGAGGGGACACGCGAAGTGCACACACACCATTACCCGGTGAGGAATAAATATTATGTGTTGCGAACTATTTTTATCTAATATCGTGTGTATTTTAACATTGAAATTGTAATCTATACTTCTATATTATCTATATTATTAATTAATTATAATAATAATATTATAAAGAGGTAATGTTTGTAATATTGTGAGTTTGTGAAGTTGTAGGGGGTAATCTTTGGATCTACTAAACAGATTTTGAAAATTCCTTTACCAATAGAGAGCCACGTTATCTGTGAGTGTCATAGCCTACATATGGACCCGAAAGATGAAAAGACTTTTTTGCGGTAGTCGGATTTACAAAGTAAGTCGGAGAGAAAACGGTCGAACCAGAACGTTTCTTACGAACGCTGCCTTAACGATGAGAGATATATGATTGAGTTCTAGAGAAAAGTTGTAGAGCTTGATAATGCCTACAAAAAAGTCATCGACAGCATATGTCTAACTTCAAGGGTTTTTTTTTATTATCGGGGCGGGACAACGTCCCCCGTGCCCGCTAGTGTGAAATTAATTTGTCTAAATAAAGCGACACGTACATGTTTAGTTTTTTAATATTAAAATATATATAATAATTATTTTATTAATGTAGCGGGATTGACAACATGATTTAAGAAGGTTTTATGAGATTATTTTTTTTGGCGGTAATGAGCGGCCATGTTTTCTATAATTAACTTCTTAAAGTTGACTAAAACGAGACGTGTTAATAGTTCGGTGATTATATATAGATCAACTAATGACTAATTATCTTTTAAATGGAATTTTTGGCGGGATTTTACGGTATAATATACTTGAATTTATATTTTAATAATCTGTAATATTGGTTGAATCCGGCGTAATATAGTTAATATTGTAAAGAAGTGTATGAGAAATAATAACATGGAATATTAATTCCGATTTGTTAAAAGAACTTTCTGGATAATCCGAATTGGGTGCTATCCTCTTGTTAGAACACTAAAGCCATCGTAAAACTAGTTCTTTTGAAATGGTATAAATATATTACGTTATAATTGCTGTAAGTATATTTAACTAGTGGTCGCCTAGTGGTCGAAATTCGACCATATTTCGTTTTGACATTCAATAAGACCAAAGAGAATAATAATTATTTCTGCGGTTTGATAAATTTACTAAAGATAAATTATTCATCAATTAATTATTAATGTATATTATGAATTTACGTATAGTATTATAATATCAACCTACAATTTGACCAGTTAATTTCAAAGGGCATATATGGTATGAAACGTAAGTCATGTTAGAAATATTGAATATAGAATGAAAAAAGGTAATGGAACGTAACAGTAAAATGAAGGATGGCAAAACGTCTTTTTCATTTACGTGTGTATATATATATGTTGTGTGTCATTCAAGCAGTGTATGTAATGTATATTTTAATTAGTTTAATGTGTTTTTAATACATTTTATATAAAAAATATAGTATAATAATTCTCCTCCATATAATCTTTAATTATGCCAAAATTCACGTTCATCTGTTCGCGCAATTCGCTTAAAAAGGGGTACAAAGTTTCCGCTTCACATATTCATATATAGCTAAACATTTGTAGTTTCCAGCCCGCGACATCACGAGCGAAACTTGTTTGTGGCCCGTTTAAAAGAAGGTTGAGTACCACTGGTGTAGATATATCAATGGTTTGTTTTTACTTTTGCTGGGTACATGATTTATCCTTACAATGTATATTAAAAACTTTCAGAGACTTTCGTTGCTGAAATATAAACGAAGTGAATATAATATTAAACAATCTTTAACAAATATAGTTACATAGTAATTATTCATTGTAATACAATACTGAATTAAAATAAATTACCTGTGCAACTTTCGATCATATCATGTTATACAAAACAAAGCCAATCGAAGGTCGAGCCGTATAATGACCTTGTTTTAACCAATAAATAGTCAGTTTGTAGCACATTGTAACCAAAATTCTTCACATAATTTGTATAGAAGATACGAGAAACTTAATATTCTTATCTATACTACCATATATTACAATATTATAAAGATGTAAAGTTTGCAAGTTGGGGTAATATTTGGATCTATTAGACCGATTAAATTCTTTTGGTATTAGATATCTCATTTATTGAGGAAGGCTATAGGCTATGTACCATCACGCTAAGACCAATAGTAGCGGAGCTCCAGTGAAGAATGTTTCATAATCGGGTTTTTTTTTCAAACGAGAGTTTTAACTGCGTTTTAGCATTAGCTAAAGCAAATTAACTATCCCACGCGGACGAAGTCGCGGCTAGAGGCTAGTCTAATATACATATACTAGAGATTATTATTGAAAAAAAAACAGTTATAAATGACGTACACTATTACCGGAATATAGTATAAATTGGTCCATATTATTCAAGGCAAACGTAGCTTTCTGTTATTGAAAGATTTTAAAATTTAACATCGGTTCAGTACTTTCAGAGATAACGCTTTACAATAAGCTCCTTATAAATAACTAGCTAATCTATGCCCACTTCGTTAAATATAAAAGTTAGACATATGCTTTCGCTGATTTTTGTTGTAGGCATTATTAAGCTCTACAACATTTCTTTAGAACTCAATCATATATCTCTCATCGTTAAGGCAGTGTTTGTAAGAAACGTTTTCGTTCGACAGTTTTTTTCCTACATATTTTGCAAATCCGACTTCCATATGAAAGTCTTTTCATTTTTCGCGATAATATATACCCTATGACATTCAAAATAACGTGGCTTTCTATTGGTAAACGAATTTTCAAAATCAGTTTAGTAGTTCCTGAGATAACCCCTACAACATTACAAACACACCAATTCACAAACTTTACCTCTTTACAATATTAGTATAGATGATTATGACGAAAAAAAAAACAATTATGTCGCCAATGTACAACTGTGAAAGACGTCATCGGAGAATAACCGATAAGAGGGGCTGTGGCGTGGGTTTGTCTCGGCCGCGAGCCGCGCCTCCACGACCAGCCAGTGTTAATATTTGTTTACGTTTGAACGGTCGTTTTTACGTTCCAGTTTCAATTTTGCCAATAAAAATAAATAAATAATACGTATTTTAATCTGTGCTGTGACTCGTTGATTTTATATTATTAACATGGAGAATGGTATGATTATTTAAATGTTTCCTTATAATTTTGATTTTATAACGGAAAATATGGAATTTATGTACAACTTAATACTTTGTATGTTCTGTTAAAAACATTGTCTGGTTACAAACAAGTTTTTAGTAATTGTCGAGGCAATCAAGCGGTTTAGTTTTTCCCCGCGTGTTTTTTAATCTTTTCGGGGTTTTTTTTTTAGATATCAACATCATGCTTGTAGATAATTTTTAAAATACGTTTTTAAATTTAAAAAGAATTAAAGAGTTCTTAACTGCCTAATGTTAACCTTGATTATTATGAAACTAAGTTTTTTTTTTGTTCTTAGTTCTTAGCCTATCAGTCAATCATTTAGTGTTATTTTTTAAGTTATTCGATCTATTATTTAGTAAAATTGGTGTTTTTTTTACTAAATAGGACTAGGATAATATAGTGTGGTTAATGTACAGAAGAATAGAGTAACAAAGTTGCGAGCTATCGTAAGTTATGTCATAATTCTATATGCTCAGGTGTAGTGGACAGAAAACAATACAATGAAGTATGAATTATGTGATGACACAAAAACTATCTGGAATATTCTATTAAATGAGTCACCATCTTGTTGAAACACTGAAGCCATTCCAAAGTATTACACTTAGCAATAATAATATTCATTAAAGTGGATTAGGTGACAAAGTAGAACGAAGAAAAATTATCTATTTTTCTTCGATATATAGGTTGAATGTTTAGACAGTAGCAATATTTATGTAGGATACTCAGCACTCGATTCTCGTTCTAAATCAATTTAAAAAATAGGTGCTTAATATTTGACCTAATTATCTAGAAGAATATAAAAATTATACACAATCCTTTACGTGTCTACGTTGAAGCACGGTGTCAATGACCGTGGGGTGAATTCACTTTCGCTTGACAGTGAACGTGGGAATATCAGGAACAAAACAAAAGGGTTTAGTGTCCGTTTTATTATCGAAAGTTAACTCCGGGTCACTCATTGTAGCTTTCGGCACCGGTCATTGCACCTAGGTTTATTACGATTGTGTTTATACTTTCGAAAGTCTTAGAGCAAACTTTAACTTAGGTTTTCTTGGTTGTTATTAGTATTTGTTTTGATATTATTATTTTATATGTTAAATGTAACCATGGAGTGTCATATCGTAGAATACTGCGAGTGTTTAACCTTTCGCCTGTTCTAATTATATACTTATATAATTATCTATTAAGTACTCATAATTATCATAAAGTAATTAACGGTTCATATTAAATTTTCTAATCGATTTAAATTTCTTCGTAGCTACATTAATTTATTTGATTTGGTTGTGGTTTTAAGCAGTGGTGGTATAAATGAGCTCAACTCTGAATCTATTTTTTTTTATTGATTTCTCGTATTGTTGTATTATTATTTTTGTAATATATCTTTCTTTCAAATTATTCTGTTGTAATATCCTTTATATCGTACTAGCCTCTGCCGCGTGGAATAGCTACTTTGGGCTACCGCTAACACGCAGCGGAAGCTCTCAAGAGGAAAAAACCCCGAATTTAAAACGTTCTTTATTGGTGCTCCGCTCCTATTGGTCGTAGCGTGATGATATATAGCCTATAACATTCCTCGATAAATGATCTATATGACACTGAAAGACTTTCAAATCGGACCAGCATTTCCTGAGATTACCCTCTACAACGTCACAAACTCACAAACTTTACCTCATTATAATATTAGTATAGACTAGCTGACCCGTGCTTACTTCGTTGGGCGGTATTAGGCATTATCAAGCCACAACTTTTTTCTAGAACTCAATATAACTCTAATAGTTAAGGCAGCGTTCGTAAGAAACGTTTTACCATTTTTTCTCCGACTCCCCAGATATTACCCCCTACAACCTCACAAATTTTACCTCTTTATGATATTAGTATAGATAATATAATTAGTTAATAACTTCTGCCCGTGACTTCCTACGTGTGGAATGGTTATTTTGCGCTATAACGCAGCGGAAGCTCTGAAAAGGAAAAAATACCCCGATTTTGCAACATATTTCGTTGCTGCTCCGCTCCTACGGGTCTTAGCGTGTGTTACACTAATCACGTATAAGGTCGATGCAGTCAGGATTGCCAATGAACACTTCGTAGATATTGTCACTATTTATTTGGCCAGAGCTTCGCCTTACAATAACTTCCACATAGGAGTGCGTCCAGATCAGCGCTTGCCCTTTATATGCCGAACTCCCACCAATGTAGTCTCACACCGGGGTGAATAATGAACAGCCGATAACTTCCACCAATAGCGTTCGAGGTCATTAGTAACACCCCGATAAAGTCAATAGCGCGGTATCGCAGGTCAATAGTGGTTCCCCGGGTGGTGTCGTAGTCTCGCCTCTCGGGTGTCATAGCGGTACCCGACGTAGACATTAACACGTGATAATATAACCTGCCCTATAACCTTCCCTGATAAATGAGCTATATAACACTGAATTTTCCAAATCGGACCAGTAGTTCCTGAGATAATCCTTTACAACGTCACGTCACAAACAAACTTTACCTCTTTATAATATTAGTCTAGATAATCGTTTTATCTCATTATTTTTTTTATTAACTTGCCTCAGATTCAATTCTTAAGTATTATTCTATTTGTTATGGCTAAAAACTTTATCTACATTTATAAGTTTTTTCTATTAATTAATATTTTATATAGTTATTGGGACACCAACAAAGTATTTATTATGTAACGTTTTATTATCTCCTGGTTCTTTATTGTACGTAGCTTTTTTCTGTTGTCCGTGCGTTTATTTTTAGTAGCAATAAATATTTAATCCATTTACCTTCTAAAGTAAATAGACGCAGCCGATATTATCGACTCTCATGCATGATTGATTGAAGTGGTAATTCATTTTATTTATCCTTATCGAGAAACATTATCATGGAAACTGGATATCATGTTGGTAGTTATGCACCTATATAGTTATATAATAATATCTATACATATAATGAGATAATAAATCTAACGTGTCTGTACTATTTAGATTTACGTGAAAAAAAATATTACAGGTGTCTAGAAATTAGTAATAAACATTTCGATAATTTTTATAAATATCTGGCTGTCGGTTTGTATGAACACGCATCACTGCTAAAGTACTGCGTTCACGATAAAAACCTCACCGAGAAAATCATAAAGAATATCCTCGAGTAACATTTAGTTTTAATTTCATTAAAATCGGTTCATTCTATCAAAGATTATTGTAATTTTGATGACGATTCGAAGTTTTTTTTTTATGGCATAGGGGGCATACGAACAGGCGCGTCACCTGATGCTAAGTGATTACCGCTCTCCATAGAAGCTAGCAACACCAGGGGAGTCGCAAGTACGTTGCCAGCCTGTGTTTGAGGGGAGGGGGGATGAGATAGGGAGTAGCGTAGCGGAGGTGGGCATCCGGTGCTCTCATTGACCGAACGAAACGCAACAATGCAAGCACTGTTACTTTACGTCGGGTTTCTGTGAGAGGGTGATACTACTGAAACCACTAATAGCTTCAGCATGGCTCTACCACCTAAGTACGAGAGAAAAGTATATAATTAAATGAACTTTTAATATATTTAGATGATTTTCTCAGTCACTGTTTTTTACATTACGTTCCACGCGGACAGAGTCGCGGGCACAGCTAGTCTATAATAATTTGTGAATTGTGGAAATAAAGATGCCGTAAATAATTTCGGCTGTTATTCTCCTTTTAAAGTCCAATATTCTCAACCTTTTTAGTGTCTGAGTATTTTTTTTTTTTCGAACTGATTACGCTATTGACCAAGCAAGGTCTTAACAGCTTGACCGGACCACTAAGGCGAGCGCTTAAGGCACTCAGCCGATTTTACTTTGACAACTAGCTCAAGGGTGCGCGGCACACCTCGGCTTTCGCTGTTGCCTGATACATGCAATTCGCGACCTATCTGAGCTAATCTAAGCTAAGCTAACTATTCATACATATATGAGTTGTTGAAACATATATGTGTACCAAGCATACATACCTCAACAACCCTTATATATATTTCGTTTCTGATAAACTGAGAATGAATTTCTAGTCAGTTCTCCTTTAAGTAAGAAACTAACTGAAGGAGTTCAGTAACAAAAGTAGTGCGTGGAGTCCCTCCACGCGGAAGAAGTGAAACTTCGTAATGTGGAAATGAAAATAGGAAGGGGTAGAAATTGATTTTTAGTGAAAATCAACACTAATTCTAAAATCCCTCTTCTTCTTTGTCAAAATTGAAAATAGAACTTCGATTCCATTATAAAGTTTAAAATACATCAAAGAAGTTCGAACATAAATGAGGTTTTACAACCAGTTATAAAATTAATCATCTGTGAGTCAAATTGGTTGAATTCGTTCAAAGTAATTTTCCATAGAGGTTTTCTGTTTATCCTTCATATTGTTTTCTTTATCTATTATACCGTTAGATACATTTTATTAATGTAATTAACAAGTAGGTATGATTTATTTGAAATAGCCATTTGCATCTATATACATAAAAATGAATCACAAAATATGTATGTTGCTATGCGCAAAACTCGAAGACCAGAGAGGTCCAATTCGAGTGATTTTTGGTTTGATTTGTTCCTTGAACTCTGAAGTAGGTTTTTATGGAGAGAAAAATTGAAAAGGTGCACGAAAAAACCTACAAATCAGTTTTCTTTTTCTGTAATTGTGAACGCAACTTCAAATTATTATTAGCAAGTTGAACGCATCCGTAGTTACGATATCTTTTTTTTTATTTTTGAGTTAACGCATGTAATATTACCATTTTACTGCAGTTTACTTTAAAAATTTCGCTTTCTCAGTTTGTATTCCGGAAAGGCGAACAGTCTCTATGGGGTAACATAGCAAAACGTTCCATATGTTGTTATGTATCTACAAAAAAGGTAGGAGAAGTAGAAACAAAATCATATTAAGGCGAAGCGAAGTTCGCGGCGGCAACTAGTTGTTTATAATTTGGACTTTGGTCTTGTCGCAAGTACGTCGGTCGTAAGTTTATCAGTTTTAATGTTCAAATTGACTAATTTGAATGATGAAATGACACAGTTTTAATATTGTTTGTGTTCTTTATTGCTATCTGAGCCCGCGACTCCGTCCGCGTGGAACGTAATGTAAAAAAAATAAACTTATAAAATGACTAAAAAAACAGTGACGAATAAAATTACCTGAATGTATTAAGTCCTTTTACTTATATATACTCGTACTTTAGTGGCGTAAAAAGGGGTACAAATTTACCGCTTCACGTATTAATATATAGATAGCTTGCGAGATTTGGTTGGATTTTATTTTGTTGGTATTTCCTATACCGATAGATACTGACTACATACATTCACTTTATGCTGTGGATATGTGAATGCCTTATTTAATATACCTTCCGTTGTAGCCTTCAATTTTGAACCGGTTTGTTTTTTATCGCTCTGATTTGTTTTCGTTGCTTTAATTCGTTTTCATTTTACATATTTACGAATGGTTACGTTATTACGCTCTTTGCTGATGACTCGTGCTCGGCACGTTTTAATAAATTTCGTTTCTTTAATACTGAAAAACCTTTTTGAATGTAGTAAACTTTAATTACTGTGAGCAAGACTTTATTTTTTTTTTCTTAGCTATTATTATTACTTTAGTCAGTATCATGAGTATTATATAATAAAATTTCATATTAAAATCAGATATTTTAATAATTATCCGCCCTGTCTTTGCATGGGCATACTACAGTACGAAATCAAATCTTCCATTTACAGCTATGTGACTGGACGTAAATATTATTCAAGAAATTCCTACATTCTTCTATTTTACTCCCTTTTATACGTAGGTTTTTTAACCTAATTTATTTACTTTTGCGTACGATTTGTCAAGCAATTTTTTTATACAAACCTTGTGCCGACAATTACAAATATACAGTCACTATGAAGTGATCTGCATACATACATTCGGCAATTGTTTACTATTTATGTGGATTATATTCTTATAAGACCAGACATGTTGTACCGATGAGAGAAAACTACATGTGGCAGAGATGCGAATGTTAATGTGGATGCGTGGTGTCAGTAGAATGGATAAGATTAAGAATGAATATATCAGAGGAAGTTTGAGAATAGCATTAGTGACAGAGAAGTTGAGGAGTAATAGGTTAGCATGGTATGGGCATGTCATGAGCAGATATGAAAACCATGTAACTAGAAAAGCTTTGAGTATGATGGTCGATGGATATAAGAGTAGAGGAAGACCGAAAAAGGTATGGATGGATTGTATGTAAAAGGTGAGATGACATCTGATAGGCGAGAGTGGAAAAGGTAAATAAATATGTTGTGCCGAACCTACTTAGGTGGGATAAGGGTAAGATGATGATGTTGGATTATATCCTTGATATTAGTGTATCAAAGTTCTTTCTCTTTCTTGCCGTAGCTTATCACATACTTCCTGTCATATTTGCGGGTTGAAAATTGACCTTGGAAAATTATATTGTCACTGCGTCCATCGAAATATAATATCACATATGTCTAGTACAAAAGATATAGTGAATTTAATTTGCGGTTGTGGCCGGACAGCCGTGTCACAGTATAAATATAAGAGACAGTACGGAAACTACCCACAAACGCTGGAAAACGGCACACTCAAAAAAACATGCGCATCGACGAGGCCCCTAAGCGGTTGTCGCGGTGATGTCCACACGTACCTTTTAAACACTCTCGTCGATGCACATGTTTGAGTGAGTGTGCAGTTTTCGAGCGTTTGTAGGTAGTTTCCACACTGTCTCTTGTATTTATACTGTGGCTGTGTGTATTTCCCCGCTGCAATAAATGACTAGCTCCGCTCCAATTACGATATCTTGAAGATTTTCCTTGATAGTTCTTCAAGGATTTCTGTAGGTAGCGGACATTGATATAATGTCTGCACAGTTATGATGTTTTAACGCTAATATACTGGTACATGCACTTGTACGTGATTTACTAGTTTCGCTTATGTATATAGAAGTAGGCGAAGATATATTACTTTAGTATATTTTTCTCCTCTGATCGTCAACCGATTTTTTAGAAGTTCTTTTATGAGTTTTATTGTTAATTGTTATTATTTTCCATACTATCGACTATTTGAAGCCTTTATTTATAAGCCTATATTTTATCATATTTCATGCTGCTTACGTGTAAAATCTACAATATGGCATACAGATCACAGAAAACCGACGTGAAGTAACATGTTGCATTGTTGTGTTTCGTTCGGTCAATGAGAGCGCCGGAGTCCTACCTCCCCTTCTTGTTGTGTTTCGTTCGGTCAATGAGAGCGCCGGAGGCCTACCTCCCCTTCGCCTCCCCCTTTCTCCTCCCAAATACGGGATGGCAATGCACTTGCGACTCCCCTGGTGTTGCTAATGTCTATGGACGGAGTGATCACTTATCATCAGGTGACCAGCATGTTCGTTTGTCACCTATAATATAAAATAATAATAAAAAAGTTTACTTGTGTATTAAATACACCGCGGTCTGTGCATCCATTGAAAACGAATGTAACTATTTATGTTATTGTAAAAATATATAACATGAAGAGATAAACCAGATCGAGTTTCTTGACGGTTCTTCTCGATGACTGGGTTGATTTCCGAACCGGTGGTAGCTTTGACGTTCATAAGGGCCTTCTCAGGACTTAAATTGAATGAAGGATATTTTGATTTGATTTGATTGAGTGCAGTAACTATTTAACATAATATAAACTCAACGTCTGTTACTAATTCCTTATCATAGATATTTATTAGATACATCGCGAATTCTTTATAACACACGATACTATGTTGACCGATGACATACAACAATTATTTTCTATTTACAAGCCCAAGGTCGTAGCAGTGAGACGTCAATTACTTTTGTTCAATCAAGTTCGCACTGTGCGGCTTCATTAATAAGTATACTAATTTTGCTCGCTGCTCCGCCTGCGTTTGTTGTTATTGAAGTCAAGCTTCTTATAGGGAAA
>MU161628.1:12675-23916 GCA_015888305.1 Antheraea pernyi | reverse complement strand
AAAGAAATTACGTAACGCGTTAAACGTAAGGTAGGTATATATTTGTGTGTACGTATAAGGGGGCGTTCATAAATTGCGTCAGATGTTTAAGGGGGGAGGGGGTCGAGTCAAATCTCATCTAATCTTACGTTGGTCTCGGCAAATATCACGCATTTTTTTTTGCTGGTTGAACAAAAAAAGAATACTATTATTGTCCATTTAATCCAGATTATACATGCTTAATATTAAGCGTAATCGTAATAAGATTAAGATAATTCACTAATTCGTTCGAAAGAAAATAATTTCATTCATACTTCGACGTTATACATCTACTGACTGTCAAACCACCATATTTGTTTTATACCAAATTACAGAAAATTAAAAAAAAAAAAACACCTCGCGTAATTTGTGGCCGCTCCCTAAAAATTATGTGTCTGCTGGGTCTAGTACTTACTATAGAAGAATGAATAAATGTATAGTTAAGTGTTTTTTTTAGTTAATTTCAGGCAGATTTATTTTTTCTTATATCATCATCATAAATAACCAAACTTCAACCTTTAATAACTTTTAAACGGTGAGGTTTACAAAAAAAATGTACGAGACCTTTTTTGTAGAACATTCAATTTCCGACAAATATATGAGACGAGATATTCTTTTCAAATAGTGAATACCGAGATATGATTTTTTCTTTCTAGTAATAAGGAAAAAATAAAAAACTGAGAGGCGGAAGACTTTCCTATTAAAATTAAGAGCTCATTCTTGGAGAGAATTTTTTTGATGTGTCTACCATCCTATTATTCAGAGTATAAAGTTTACAAAAAATTGTCGATTTTTAATGTTTGAATACTGGAAAAAAAAATTGACGATTTTTAATTTATGAACACTGTGGAAAAAAAATTGTCGATTTTTAATTTTTGAACACTGTGGAAAAAAAAATGTCGATTTTTAATTTTTGAACACTGTGGGAACCCATAGAACTGTGAATTTCTCAGAGTTAGAAATCGCCAATACATCCTAGGCTGGCGTGGTGATTATGCCCATGCCTTCCTGTGGGAATAGACACATGGCCCTGCAGTGGGTCTCTTACAGGCTGATGATGATTAATTTCTAGGGTGATGAAAGTTTGTATGAAGATCTGTAATTTTTCCATCACTCAGTAAGGCTTTCAGACAGATACAGCTTTGTTGTTGAGATCAATAGAATCTTTTAAATTTTCTAAATATTTCTTGAAATAAAACTTTTTTATGCGCGACTAAGAGGTAACCCGACGCTAATGCGACGGAAGTCCGTTCAGCAATATGGCGTCACGTTTCTGTACCATCCGGTTAGATAATAATTAAACATAACCAAAACTTCTATTAAATCATAATTAATTTAATTCATTACTTATCATAGTAATCTGTTCGTACTTTTCTATATTTTATTTACTTTATAACAAAGTGTTACTAATAATATTTCCTGTGTTATTTAAGTTCCGAATTAGCTGATAGATGGCACTACAGATAATGAAGTTTTGATATTAATTTGTTACTTACTTACATTGAAACCAAATGGCAGTGCGGTCGCGCGCCCTTATATACATAATTAATTCAATTGTATGATTTTTATTATTATTCAATTTAATATATTTTTTTACATTTTTTTTCAAAATGTATTGATAAATAAAAAAACTATTAAAAACTATTTATTGACAAAATCAAAATATTAAAAGTTTTACCTTAATTGCGTGTGACAGTTACACGTACTAATTTTTTTATCATATGTATAATACAATGCGATCTCAAATTTTTATTCTCTCGATGCTTCTAAATATTTTAAATACGATTTTTTTTTATATCCGTAGCTTACGTGGGTTTTTAAGTTATGTGACATTAGGAATATTATAAATTCGAATGTGATTTTGATGTAATAGCTTAAATTTACGTCAATATGAGCGAATACGCGTACAAAAACTAGTTATTTATTTATTTATTTATTTGGAAAATTTACAGCTTACATGGGTTTTTATAAAGTAACTTATAATATGTAATAATTACAGCCAAAACAAAATTTCTCTAATACAACAAAGTGATTAGTACCTAGTAATAATAGTTATATAAGTAAGATGAAAACATATATCCCGTACTAGCCTTAAAACTATATGTGAGTGGGTGCGTACTTAGGTGGATGTATATGCTGTGTAGGTGTGTTAATGAGGGAGTGAATGAGCGTGTATATGCGTGTATTTGCGATTCCTGTGCGTGCATATTTACGTGCTTATAAATGCTGCTTTGTGCTTTTTAAATAATGTTGTTTACATAATAGCGCGATTTAATTTTATAATTTCGGCTTTAAACGTATTCCGTGAATAACGAAATATGTCTATCGTATCGTATATATTATTATAGGTTCTAGCAATGCGACACAGTACTGAATTTTGTGCATAATTGGATTTAGCGTGTGGGACTGCAAGCAGCGGTGCTTTCCGTGTACAGTATCTTGGCATTCGTAGTGATATGGAACCTAAAAGATCGGGACAATCGATATAACCCGATAGTATAGCATGCAAAAACATCATGTCATGCTGTCGACGCCTAACTTCTAAAGAGTCTAAATGAAAATAGCTACATAATTATGGTCAAGAATAACCCCTAAGTCTCTGACCTTGTCAACTTTTTTAATAGGAATATTATTAATATAATACTGAAAGTTTTATTTACTTTATAACAAAGAGTTGCTAATAATATTTCCTGTGTTATTTAAGTTCCGAATTAGCTCATAGATGGCACTACAGATAATGAAGCTTTGATTTAATTTGTTACTTACTTACATTGAAACCAAATAGCAGTACGGTCGCGCGCTCTTATATACATAATTAATTTAATTGTATGATTTTTATTATTATTCAATTTAATATATTTTTTTTACATTTTTTTCAAATTTTTTTGATTGATTTGATTATAAACTGTTGACAAAATCAATTTTTTTTTTTAAGTTTTACTTCAATTGCGTGTGACGGTTACACGTACTAATTTTTTTATCATATTTATAATACAATGCGATCTCAAATTTTCATTCTCTCAATGCTTCTAAAAATTTTAAATACGACATTTTTTTATATCCGTGGGTTTTTAAGTTATGTGACATTAGGAATATTATAAATTCGAATGTGATTTTGATGTAATAGCTTAAATTTACGTCAATATGAGCGAATACGCGTACAAAAACTAGTTATATATAAACTGCGGTGGCATACGGCGGTCGGCTCCCTGCGAGCTATCCGGTGCAGGTACCAACTGAAGCACCCGTGCCCGGTCAGCACCTGCACCAGACGGAACGTCAGGGAGCCCCATCTTCGGTTACACCATTCCAGCAGGACCGGGCGGACGGCGTCGATAGTGTAGGCGACCTCCCTCGGTCTACAACATCCCGTGCCGCACGACACGGCGCGCCCGTGCCTTTATTTAATTCTTGCTTAGCACATTTTGCTCTACTCTTAAGGGACATATCGTTATGTCATAGCCTATATAATAAGAATGTAAATCAACGTGTCATTACTTTTTCGATTATCGTGAAAAAAAATATTGCAGGTGTCTAATTAAATCTATACTATATACTAATATTATAAAGAGATAAAGTTTGTGAGTTTGTGACGTTGTAAGGGGTAATCTCAGGAACTACTGGGCCGATTTGGAAAATTCTTTCAGTGTTATATAGCTCATTTATCAGGGAAGGTTATAGGCTATATATCATCACGCTAAAACACATAGGAGTGCAGCAGCAATGAAGAATGTTGCAAAATCGGGGTATTTTTTCCTTTTCAGAGCTTCCGCTGCGTCTTAGCGCAAAATAACCATTCCATGTGTACGAAGTCGCGGGCAGAAGCTATTAACTAATTATATTATCTATATTAATATCGTAAAGAGGTAAAGTTTGTGAGGTCGTAGGGGGTAATATCTGGGGAGTCTGAGAAAAAATGGTCGAACGAAAACGTTTCTTACGAACGTTGCCTTAACGATGAGAGATATATGATTGAGTTCTAGAAAAAAGTTGTGGCTTGATAATGCCTATTACCGCCCAACGAAGTGGGCACGGGTCGGCTAGTAAGTTATAAAATACATTTAAACCATTTTTAGAAATGTCTGTCTGTTTATATGAACATGCATCACTGCTAAAGTACTAGGCTCATAATAAAATCGTTAAAATCATTAATCATAAAGCAAATCTACAGGAGTAACATAGTCTTTGTTTCATTAAAATCGGTCCACTCTATCAAAAATTATTGTAATTTGAATGACGGCTTGAGGTAAGTACGAGAGAAAAGTAGTAATCTGCGGGTATATTAATATTATAAAGCTTACCTGTTTGTTTGAACGCGCTAATCTCAGGAACTACTGGTCCATTTTGAAAAATTATTTCAGTGTTATCTAGTTTATTTATCGAGAAATGCTATAGGCTATATATCATCACGCTAAGACCAATAGGAGCGGAGCAACAACGAAGAATGTTTAAAAATCAGGGTTTTTTCCTTTTGAGAGCTTCCGCTGCGTGTTATCGTTAGCTCAAAGTAACTATTCGAAGTCGCGGGCAGATTTTAGTTGCTAAATAAAAAAGAACAGGAGTAGCACATCCAAAATGAAAAAAAAGTGGGTTTTCACAATTTTTATTATATCTATTATAATGTAATTCTTTCGAAGCGATTAAATGAAGAGCTATTAACACAGCTATAATTTAGAAATCATATAAAAACAGCAATTATGTTATGAATTAAAAATACTATGTCTTAAAGTCTTATTTTCTTGACTTGTTTTCCTTAAAATTATACCAGTTTTTGCAAAACAAAAAATGAATTGTAATTGTGTAGTCTTCTTGTCTTACACCACGTTTTCATTAAAATTACCTAAGTCGATCGACGTGGTCTCCGAACACGGTATCAATTAAACCATAATCGCCTCAAAGCGATTGAATCGAGAAGATTGTATTATATGGATACAGGTCAAATAAAAAATAACAGCGTTGTACCTCATTTACGATATACCTTTTTTTTATTAACGTCGGAAAATCCCACTTTCTCAGGGAAGAGAGTGGATTATGTCCGGCTCGCACGGACTAAAACCCCACGGTGTACCGTCCGCCGCATGATAGGGGCGGCCAGGGATCGAACCTGCTATCTTCCTGGGAACCGCCCTTGCGGCAGCCTGGCCAGTGTACGCCAGGCTTCGTTCTACTATAGAGGTAACTGGGACATAACCAGTCGCCTCCCCTCGTCAACCGGACCTGTGCAATTAGGAGATGGTCCCCCCGACCCATCCCCTCCTGTTCGGCTACGGTAGTGGGCCTTCTTCCTGCTCTCCTTTGGCGAAGACGGCCACTTCGCGTATCTTCCTCCCGGGCCTTCTCCGCTGCCTCCTTCTGCGAGATATCTTCCTCGTAGAAAGGGGCCACAGCAGTCCACACATCCTCGCTGCCGAGCATGGCATAAATCACGCCCGCAAGTGAGAAATCGTCCCCTACCGCCGCAGCCAGAGCGCGGTGCTGCTCGTCCCACGCCGTACACTCGGAGAGAGTATGCTGCGCGATGTCCGTCTCAGCGCCGCACTCGTGGCATGCGGCCGTTATCACTTACACATTGTAAAACAAAGTCGTTTGCCATGTCTGCCTGTTTGTGCGCGATAATTTCAAAACCTACTGAACAGATTTTCAAGAGGCTTTCAACAGTAGATAAAGTGATTCATGAGGAAGGTTTATTAGGCATATGATTTGTCAAGTTTTTTTATTATTAGAGTGGGACAACGACCGCTTTGGCCGCTAGTTACTTTATAATCTGTAATCTATAGATAAGATATTAAACCAATTTAAGATATAATACATTTGTAATCTGTGCTATGTTTTTTATTACTAATATATTTATTATCTACTGGTTATTGCTCTTTGCTTCGCCCGCGATAGTGTTGTAATTCCTTTGATAACGAGTTTTACAATCTGTTGAAATACTGAATATATTCATGAACACACGATAAGTTAGTTTTTATTATGGCACTAAAATACGTCAAACTTTCCGAAACAGTAATTGGGTTTTGTGTTTAAAATGGTTATTACCGTAAAAATGTGGAAAATTTAAAGTTTAAAACAATGACTTCTATCTAGACACGTATCGGGCAGATCGGTACAACAGGAGATGCTTTAAGATCTGAAATCGTTTTTTTTAAGGAAGGTTCTCGTAGTCCGGTGAAGCTGTTAAGAAAAAGATTCTCTGAAAAAGGTTCTCTGTTATGACAGTTTAAATATAGAAATATTAAACAAAAAAAAAACAAAAAGAAGCTAACGTTATGCGGTGTTCTCAGACTGTAACCCGTTCAAGTGGTGAGCGCGCCTGACATTGCTTAACTTTGGTGATCGGCCGAGAACTGGTGTTTGCAACACTCTAGTCGGTACAGTATTGACTTCCACCACTTTCCGGCATACATAAAGGTTGCGGATCAAAAAATCAAAGCCCTCCTCATAAGAAGTTTCACTTGAAAATTTAAAATAGCCGCTTAGTTAGATGTGCATTAAATAAACTTTTAATGAAAAAAGGCAAATTATCAATTTCAAAAAGATAGGTATCCCAGAATCGTCTACAAAACATTTCGCATCGAATGGTCATATTTTATACCGATACGATCAATAGTTTTGAGGTGATTGAACCTCAAAAGAACGGTATTTTAATTATGTAGTTTGTGCTTAAAGATGATACCTAAATGTTTTTTACACATTAAAACTTTTAGAAATCGTATAGATATCCGAGGAACTGTTTAACATTATGCCTGTAGCTGCTTTCCACTATCGCACTGCTCGTCGTCAGCAGGGAATTCATACCCATACATTGGAACCGAAATGGTCTCGGACGGTCCGGTTTCAAAGGGGTTTCCTTCCACGAGCGATCCGGTTGTGGAATGAGCTTTTTCCTGGAGACTACAGTATGGGGTGCTTCAAGGGGAAAATAAATAGGTTACTTAAGGGTCGGCAACGCGCATGTAACGCTTCTGATGTTACAGGCGTCCATAGGCTGCGGTGACCGCTTTTCATCAGGCGGCCCGCGTGCTTGTTTGCTACCGACGCAGTATAAAAAAAAAAAAAATGTAGGCGGTAGAGCCACGCTGAAGCTAATACTAGTTTCAGCATAAATGGGTCGGCTCGCCTCCGGTACTACCACCCGACCGACATAAACACCCACGTGAAGTAACAGTTGCATAACATTGTTGCATTTCTTCCGGTCAGAGAGAGCGCCGGAGGCCCTCCTCCCCTCCTCCCTCCCTCTCCTCCATTCACCGTTCTCCTGCAAAGACAGCTTTGTAACGCACTTGAGACTCCCTTGAAGTTGCTAATGTCTATGGACGGTGGTAATCACTTAACATCAGGTGACCCGCCTGTTCGTTTGCCATCAATGATGTAAAAAATATAATTGATTAATTAACTCAATTGTAAAACTCGGTCGTGCAGTGTATGAAAAGTTGTATACATAGAAACGTAGACTACTTACTACCACCCTCAAACTGAAGTTTTTCCTAGAGACTACAGTATGGGGTGCTTCAAGGGGAAAATAAATAGGTTACTTAAGGGTCGGCAACGCGCATGTAACGCTTCTGATGTTACAGGCGTCCATAGGCTGCGGTGACCGCTTTTCATCAGGCGGCCCGCGTGCTTGTTTGCTACCGACGCAGTATAAAAAAAAAAAAAATGTAGGCGGTAGAGCCACGCTGAAGCTAATACTAGTTTCAGCATAAATGGGTCGGCTCGCCTCCGGTACTACCACCCGACCGACATAAACACCCACGTGAAGTAACAGTTGCATAACATTGTTGCATTTCTTCCGGTCAGAGAGAGCGCCGGAGGCCCTCCTCCCCTCCTCCCTCCCTCTCCTCCATTCACCGTTCTCCTGCAAAGACAGCTTTGTAACGCACTTGAGACTCCCTTGAAGTTGCTAATGTCTATGGACGGTGGTAATCACTTAACATCAGGTGACCCGCCTGTTCGTTTGCCATCAATGATGTAAAAAATATAATTGATTAATTAACTCAATTGTAAAACTCGGTCGTGCAGTGTATGAAAAGTTGTATACATAGAAACGTAGACTACTTACTACCACCCTCAAATTCGCCATGTCGCCAACCACCTGTTGATGTGCTCCGTTAGCTGCTCTTAAGAGACAGCACCCGCTAAGTTTAGCGTCTTTACCATCTGTTTCAAATATACGACCCTTGTCCTGACAATTACGAACACAATAATAAAGGTATTAGCTAAATAGATGTAGCCGTTATGAAGTGATGCACTTACATAGGGGTTATTATAGTATTCGTAAGAGACTAAAGTGGGGCGTGGGGTCTTTGATTTGCTTATTTTTGATGACACAGGGAATAAGGGGTCTGGGTGGTGATTACGTCAGCAATAATTATTATTTACATTTTTGGATTCTCTGTAAAATTTAGTCGTTACGTATAAATGTTTACGTAAACATGAGAGGTGGGGTAAGAGCTATGCTTACCTTTGCTGACAGGGGGGGGGAAGGTCAGAAATTACAAAAATTCTGCTTTCGTAATACTTTTCTCCATATATTCCACAATTCATTTTTATGTATTATTTTATTTTGATATACAAAAACCCAAGATGCACACTTAACGTCTCACAGACGGCACACAAAAGTGAGTGCATTATTTTTGGATTATGCACTTATTTCAAATAGCCTCGCGTCGCTTGCGTCCTTGTAAAAAAAAACTGTAAATCATTCAGGTTAGGTTGAATTTGCAAAATCATAACTTTATCGCATAATTATAACCACTTATGTATATTGGGGAGTTGTCGCGGCCAGATTTTAGTGCTACTTTTATTCGAGACTGCGTCTTGGGTTTTTATATGTCAATGATTCCAAATGATATATTTACTTATTATTGAAAATCATCCTATCAAAGTCACGTTTTACTTTTAAATCAAATCAAATCAAAAATACTTTATTCAGTTTAGGCCCTAATAAGGCGCTTATGAAAGTCAAAACTACCACCGGTTCGGAAAACAACACAGTCATCGAGAAGAACCGGCAAGAAACTAGATCGGGTACATCTTTTTAACATATATATATATATTACGAATACATTATACGTTACAATACCGTTTTTTGGGGATGCACAGAGAGGAGTCAATTCCAGACGTCACCATCGTTCACGTATTGATCCACTCTATAATAGCCTTTCGACATTAAAACCCGCTTGACATGGCCCTTAAAATTACAGTCCGATAAATCGGTAATATGTTTTGGGACTTTATTGTGAAACCTAACACTATTACCTAAGAAACTATTACTGGTTTTGCTAAGTCTGAAACATGGGACGACCAGTTTGTTACACTTTCTAGTATTTAGATCATGCCGGTCCTTTACAAAATGCAGGTTTTCAAAGTTTTTGCGGACGAAATGACTTCTCTGTTGAATACATAGTCATTGGTTGAAAACGTATGTGTTTGAAACAAAGTAAGCAACATCCATGATCCCATATTCTATTTACTAATGTCTTATCTTTAAGATTACCGCCAATTAGACTAACTATAAAGGATACTTGATACGGCGTGTGTTATCACACATTTGATTAGTATTATCTCGGTCGGTATGGAAAGTTTTACAAATGGCGTTCAGTTTCTGTATTCATATAGAAAAGTTTATGTTTGACTTATCTGTATACTAAAAATATGATGCAAATATCTTGTATTTTCTAAAACTTTTTTTTTTTTCGAACTGACTACGCTATTGACTATGCAAGGTCTTAACAGCTTCATCGGACTACTTAGGCGAGCGCTTAAGACACTCAGCCGATTTTATTTTGGCAACTAGCTCAAGGGTGCGCGGCACACCTCGGCTTTGGCTGTTGCCTGATACATGCAATTCGCGACCTATCTGAGCTAACCTAAGCTAAGCTAACTATTCATACATATATGAGTTGTTGAAACATATATGTGTACCAAGCATACATACCTCAATAACTCTTATATATATTTCGTAGCGGATAATATTCTAAACTATTTCAGTTTGATAAGGGAAAAAAATAAAACCCTTCCACTTGCATGTGTGTGCGTGCACGTGTGTGGAGGTGATATGTGGTTCTTATTGGTCTTAGCTTGATTATATATAGCCTATAGCCTTCCTCGATAAATGAGCTATCTAACACCGAAAGAATTCATATTGGACAGAGATTAGCGCGATCAAACAAACAAACTCATCAGCTTTATAACATTAGTATATACTATAGATTAAGTAACTAGAGTATTAATTATAGAGTATTAATTAATATTAACAGCTCAAGTTTTACCAGGATTTTGCTCCGTCATCTTGGACGACGTTTTCATGGTAACTGAAGAAAAAATGGAATTTTTTGAATGGGTCGGCTCGTCCGGGGTAGTACCACCCTCTCATAGAAAACCGACGTGGAGTAACAGTGCTTGCATTGTTGCGTTTCGTTCGGTCAGTGAGAACGCCGGAGGCCCACCTCCCCTCTCCTCTTCTCCTATCCCTCTCCCTCTCCCACTCCCTCCCCCCAAAGGGTGGCAACGCACTTGCGACTCCTCTGGTGTTGTTAGTGTCCATGGACGGTGGTGATCACTTAACAGCAGGTGACCCACTGCCACTTATTGCAAAAAAAAAAAAAAAATTTAATTCTTTTTTGGCCCACCTTATTTTTTATAAATAAGGGAGTCACGCCAAGCTTAAACGGGGTATTAGGTTCTAGGTTGGATAGGTTTATCTACCGTCTGATTTATAGTGGTTTTTATTTGTTTGCAGATACAGACATGCCAGTAAGGGAAGGCGCAAAGAAATCCCTAGTCGGTGTGATCGACGATGGAACGAAAACTGTCAGATTTGTGGTAAGTACTACTATAGAATAACTAGTACTAACTAATATTCCACACTTATTCTTTTTTGAAGTGTAAACTTCAAACCATGGACGCTCCGGCACAGCATATTGTGGATTATAACCTAAAGATGGCGATAGGGGACCGGAATGAAACCGCCATAAAGGCAATAACGTCTAAAATAATTAAATGAAATCATAAAAATAAATAAATAAATATATATTAAAAAAAATCACCCAATAGATGCTCACAGATACGATTTTTATTACGCTTTTATTAGTTTCACCTGTATGTATGTATGTTTGTAACCGACCCTTTTGAGCTCGATTTTGTCCTACTTTGAACGATCAGATTTAATTCAAACTTTGCACACCTGTCAAAGGTCGATGACAATACAATAATCCGAAA
>MU161628.1:559-12062 GCA_015888305.1 Antheraea pernyi | reverse complement strand
AACGGAATTGGGCGAAGGGATGAACGTGAAATTTGGCATAGTTAAAGTTTATATGGAGGAGAAGTGCAGAAAGCTATTTATTTTATATAAAATGCATTAGAAGTACATTAAATTAATTAAAATATGCATTACTCACACTACTGCTTCAATTTTACACAACATATACACACATGAAAATAAAAAAGACATTTTCACATCTGTTAATAAAGGACTTCAAAAAGGGTTGTGAAGGAGGTTGCAATGCTCGACTGTATGTATTATTTTACTCTTACGTTCCAATTACCCTTTTTCATTCTACATTCAACAATGATCTTAACCCTAATAAAATTCAAACAAAAAAAATCAATGAACTATGGTCGAATGTCGACCACTGGGCGTCCAGTAGTAAAAGTAATTCGACATAATCATAGAGAAACTGTATAGATCATAACGTGGCCCTGAAAAGGGCCGTTTTTATCTTTTCTAGGGGTACTTCTTAGTTATCCGTATCCGAATCTTCCCCATCTGTGTCATCTTTTGAAAAACTTAAACAATAACAAGTTATGTAATGTAAAGTTATAACATAAAAAAAAACATGATAAGGTATTTCAAAACATGGTTCGCCATTTTGAGATCTGGGTTTTAAAAAAACAGTCGAGGGTTTAATCTAATTTTAAGTTTCACTTAACAGTTCGCCGGTTACGTTTACTGCGACTTAGTTTGTTTATATGTTACGGATGACTTTGTCAAAATTTACATGTGTGTATATGTTGTGTAAAATTCAAGCGGTAGTGTGAGTAATGTACATTTTAATTAATTTAATATACTTGTAATGCATTTTATATAAAAAAAATAGCTTTCTGCACTTCTCCTCCATATAAACTTTGACTATGCCAAATTTCACGTTCATCCGTTCGCGCATTTCTCTCAAAAAGGGATACAAAGTTTTGGCTTCACGTATTAATATATAATATATATGATAATTAGCTGTTACTCGCCCGTTTTACTGAACGTATTTAAATAAAATGGCAGTAAATGATTATAATTAATATGCCAATGCGTTCAGTGTAAGTTCAGTTCAGTGTAGTAGAATAATAGAATACCATTAAGAAAATACATCTCAAATTCCAAATAATACACCTGATGTGCCTTTGAAACGACAAAACCATTACGAGATCGGCTGGCACTAACTAGTTATCAAAACACTTCCAGCCCGACAGCGACATATTAAAAGTCCATTACGTAAGTATTAATGAAATGATAAAATTGTGAATAATAATTAAAACGTCCACGTACACATCGATTAAAAATAAATTAGTAATAAGAAAAACAGTCGAGGTAGTCATAGGGACTGTTGACAGAAGTGAAAACTCAAGACAATGGAATAACTGTGTACAAAATACCAATATTACTTGTACACAAGCCGCTATATTACGAGTCACTACTCTGATGCAAGAGCATATATCATGACAGTCAGGAGAATGCGTTGATATAGCTTTCTAGCAAGTCGCCGACGCGACCCCAAAGTTTTCCTCCTACCTAACAGGCTCAGCGTGGTTAAAGAAGTTTTCACTTCAAAAATAAATCGAATATATACGAAGCAATAGTACATATTTAGAGTAAATATTAAACAATATTACATCTTATAATATATTATGACTCACCTAGTGAAAACATAAAATAATTCAGAGATAGATTAAATTAAATACAGTTACACGATACGTAAAAATTATTTTAAAGTCATTTTCCTACAAATAATATTCGTTAGTGACGCTATGTAACATGTTTACCACTAAAATATTACAAGATTCAACTTCATTTTGATATTGTTTTGCGACTGATATTCATTTATAAATTAAATTAGGAAAACAGCTCTATTGAGAGATAAGAACGGGCATACTCGAATATAGAAAACAACCCACTGCTCAATGGTATAGCAGGATTCTAAGAAAAACACGTAACCGATGGGACAGTTTTCACTTTTAATCACATCCCTTTTGTGTCTTGATTTTGGCATATTTCGTTCGGTTGATAAACGACCGCTCGCTCCAATATCAATTACATATCTTATTTTAATTGTATACAGAAAATAAAGATTTGGGAAGGTATATGTGAAAAATTTGTAACAAAATTAAAAACACAACAACAAGACCAATATAAATAATAACGCTTCCTCGTCTGAATTCATGGCTCGACTGAAGGCAAGTATTGGTGGACATCTCTAAAATACAGTCGGACTGCAACCGCATCGCACTCCGATTTAGACGATTAGGTCGTACTGCTGTCGTCCGGCTGTAATACGACACCCGCTCAGAAATCCGTATATCGACCGTGCGGCAGCAGTCCGACACAAATCGTCTAAACTGAAAGCGCCCTTAGTTTTTGTTTGTATTGTCTAGAACATAATGACGTTAAAGTTCAATGATCCGATTATATGTGGATTGGTTTAGAATTATAGACCTACTTTTTACGTGTAGAATTTTTAAAGACCGTTGGGGGGGGCTCTACAAGGTAGAGTAGTCAGTACGATCCCTTGCCACCCCAACAATTACGGTCTGTCGGTACACCGTGGGGTTTTAGACCGTGCGAGTCGGATATAACCCACCATCTCCCCGGGAGGATGACAAATCCATAAGGGATTGGAAAACCTTGGAGAGACTTGGATAGCCGCTCCGACGGTCCGCCCAGCGGAAGGTGTTCGCCGGGCTTCTACGTAATAGGGAGACAGACTGAGTACACTCCAGCTGCCTCCCCTCGTCAGCCTCGTCTGGGCCATACCCTAAGTTTAACACCCCGTTATACTAGGTATATTCAGTAATTCGGTAGTGGACGTAGGAGAGGCTTTCACGCAATGCCTCCATAATAAGTCTTCAGGCGGCGGACGCGGGAGCGTCCGTTGCCGCGTAACGAAGACCCGAGACGCTGAAGTACGGTCTCTGCCGCAGCTTCATTAAGAAGCATGAGAGAGGAACTTCCTCTCTCGAGGTGAGGGTCTCCTGTTCAACCACCTACGACGGGGAGCCAAGCGCGTCACCAGGTTTAGAGGAGTACATGCTCGTCGCTAACCCTCAAATCTAGTCCAGATATGCGCACAGGCGGCCCAGGGGTTTTTAGTCGGTAGGAGTCCGACATAACCCTCCCGCTGTCCTCCGGCAGTGGGAGGTGTATCCAATGTAGGATTTTCCCCTGGATAAAAAAAAAAGAAAAAAAAAAGGTATATTCAGTAATGCAACATACACACTATGCCAAACACGAAACAGTGATTCTTTTAGATAGTTGAGTATTGTCATCAGCTGCTTAGAGCTTGGAGATCTGCATGATGGCTAAGACTGCTGTTGGATGTAGATCTGTTAGCGGTCATAATTTATTTTTGAATACTATATAATAGGTCGTGGGCGTCGAATGGTTTGACCGGTGAAATGTACCAACATATTTTTCGGAATTCGCGTACAGTTACTAATTTAAATTGGTAGCTCTATCGGCTGATGGTGAAGGAAACCATCGCGAGAAAACCTGATCCTGATGAATGTTCTTATAGTATCACTAGTTGTGGGGATATATAGAACTGTTGATTTCTCGAT
The DNA here is from genome assembly GCA_015888305.1 of Antheraea pernyi. NCBI lineage: Eukaryota > Metazoa > Arthropoda > Insecta > Lepidoptera > Saturniidae > Antheraea > Antheraea pernyi. The sequence continues at coordinate 8,502 of MU161628.1, read as the reverse complement.
GATTGAAATCGCTGATACGTCGTGCGCTGGCGTGGCGATTATGCCTTATGTTCGTATGGGAAGAAGGTCATTGTCCTGCAACGGGTCTCTTACAGGCTGATGTGATGATACCATTACTTACAGTGGCGTCACTTTGCCGTGCCGAAATAAAAATAATGTTGCAATTATAACCTCTTGATTCCTGATAATTGATAAGTTATCTATAATAATGTAAAACCCACAGGTTAATCAAATATCGTTTGCGTCAGAAGAGATTTATTTTGTACTCGTATAGATAAAAATCAAATAGATTCGTTATCACATAATTACAATGCAGTCCATTAACACCTTATAACGCTGTAGTCGCAGTCCGCTTAAGATCTCTTCCATATGTTTCTCTTGTTATTCGTTTCGATGTCTAGAATAGAACTTGACCCGGACGTTTTTTTTTTTTCTTTTTTTTTCTCGTACTGACTACGCTATTGACCCGGCAGGTTCTTCACAGCTTCACCGGACTACTAAGGTTGGCGCTTAAGGCACACAACCGATTTGGGTTTTAGGTAACATACACAAGGGTGCACGCACACCTCGGCTTGGGCTGTTACCTGGAAAAAGACGCGTCTGTCCTAGCTAACTATTCTAAGCTATTCACCCGGGGTAGTACCACCCTCTCACAGAAAACGGACGTGAAGTAACAGTGCTTGCATTGTTGCGTTTCGTTCGGTTAGTGAGAGCGCCGGATAACTCACCTCCACTCCCCTCCCCAACCCCAAACACAGCGTGGCAATGCACTTGCGATTCTTCTGGTGTTGCAAGTGTCTATGGGTGGTGATCACTTGAAATCAGGTGACCCACCTGAGCAACTTCCACCGTGCCCGCTAGTATATAATAACATCAGAATATTCATTATACAAAACTTACCTAATTCCTTCAATTGATCTATCGCATTTTCCGCGCATATTTTGATATTCTGTAAAATCTCCAGCGGGTCCTGCTCGGACCATCCCTCTTGGGGTTGCACCTCTGTTTTGTCAAGTTGGTGCGCCGCTAATTCATTTGAATTCTCCGCTTCGTATATCTGAAATAGACACAAAATAATTAATAATCGATGTTTGCAGACTTTATCCGTGTTAGAGAGAACAAAAGAGTTAAACCCGCATTGAACTCTAACTTAAAAAAAAGTTTGATCACAAAAGAGTATCTTAATCCTCGTTTACAGATGGACATTATTTTAATTTAAATTTTCTCTCATACTTCTCTAAATTGACAGTTTTTATTCTATTGTTGTAATTAATGTATCTTTATTTGGCGGCAAAAGAAGTTTCATAGTAAATTATGGATTTCGTGGGTATAATTAATTTGGAAGAAGTAAATAAAGTTTTTTTTTATGTCATAGGTGGCAAACGAACAGGTGGGTCACCAGCTGTTAAGTGATCACCACCGTCCATGGACACTAACAACACCGGAGGAGTCGCAAGTGCGTTGGCACCCTTTGGGGGGAAGGGTTAGGGGAGGTAGAGGGGGAGGAGAGAGTGGCCGAACGAAACGCAACAATGCAAGCACTGTTACTTCACGTTGGTTTTCTATGAGAGGGTGGTACTACCCCGGACGAGCCGACTCATTCATGCTGAAACCAGTAATAGTTTCAGCGTTGCTCCACCACCATTATATCAAGTAAACAATTTCAGACATTCACAAGTAAATCATAATTACTACTATTTGACACTATTGACACCTGACAGTGTACTTTAAATATGTCATTACACTGTTGTTCCAGCTTACGCGCTCACGCACACCTTACGTAATATACAAATGTTATAAATTACTTATTTTATACATCTGTTCTTTTAACAGAAATATCACAATAATAATAACCAATTTAACATAAGTAAATTTTCTTAATGAAGCTCTGAACGACAATATTATTCATAAACTGAAATCGTTTGCAAAATATCTGTATGTAATGGAACGTTATTGAATGATGAGATCGAATTGAATGCTATTCAGAGTTGCTTGCATAAAAAACTTAAATCAGATGTTAAGTAAGTATTCCACGGGAACGAAATCGCGGGCGGAGGCTAATACTGTATAAAAATGTATATAATAATTACTCCGACTACCAATATATGTGAAAACCAGACTAATATTAGTAATTTAAATTTACAAATTATGGGAAATATTAGTCTGGTTTTCACATATATTGGTAGTCGGAGTAATTATTATATACATTTTTATACAGTATTAGCCTCCGCCCGCGATTTCGTTCCCGTGGAATACTTACTTAACATCTGATTTAAGTTTTTTATGCAAGCAACTCTGAATAGCATTCAATTCGATCTCATCATTCAATAACGTTCCATTACATACAGATATTTTGCAAACGATTTCAGTTTATGAATAATATTGTCGTTCAGAGCTTCATTAAGAAAATTTACTTATGTTAAATTGGTTATTATTATTGTGATATTTCTGTTAAAAGAACAGATGTATAAAATAAGTAATTTATAACATTTGTATATTACGTAAGGTGTGCGTGAGCGCGTAAGCTGGAACAACAGTGTAATGACATATTTAAAGTACACTGTCAGGTGTCAATAGTGTCAAATAGTAGTAATTATGATTTACTTGTGAATGTCTGAAATTGTTTACTTGATATAATGGTGGTGGAGCAACGCTGAAACTATTACTGGTTTCAGCATGAATGAGTCGGCTCGTCCGGGGTAGTACCACCCTCTCATAGAAAACCAACGTGAAGTAACAGTGCTTGCATTGTTGCGTTTCGTTCGGCCACTCTCTCCTCCCCCTCTACCTCCCCTAACCCTTCCCCCCAAAGGGTGCCAACGCACTTGCGACTCCTCCGGTGTTGTTAGTGTCCATGGACGGTGGTGATCACTTAACAGCTGGTGACCCACCTGTTCGTTTGCCACCTATGACATAAAAAAAAACTTTATTTACTTCTTCCAAATTAATTATACCCACGAAATCCATAATTTACTATGAAACTTCTTTTGCCGCCAAATAAAGATACATTAATTACAACAATAGAATAAAAACTGTCAATTTAGAGAAGTATGAGAGAAAATTTAAATTAAAATAATGTCCATCTGTAAACGAGGATTAAGATACTCTTTTGTGATCAAACTTTTTTTTAAGTTAGAGTTCAATGCGGGTTTAACTCTTTTGTTCTCTCTAACACGGATAAAGTCTGCAAACATCGATTATTAATTATTTTGTGTCTATTTCAGATATACGAAGCGGAGAATTCAAATGAATTAGCGGCGCACCAACTTGACAAAACAGAGGTGCAACCCCAAGAGGGATGGTCCGAGCAGGACCCGCTGGAGATTTTACAGAATATCAAAATATGCGCGGAAAATGCGATAGATCAATTGAAGGAATTAGGTAAGTTTTGTATAATGAATATTCTGATGTTATTATATACTAGCGGGCACGGTGGAAGTTGCTCAGGTGGGTCACCTGATTTCAAGTGATCACCACCCATAGACACTTGCAACACCAGAAGAATCGCAAGTGCATTGCCACGCTGTGTTTGGGGTTGGGGAGGGGAGTGGAGGTGAGTTATCCGGCGCTCTCACTAACCGAACGAAACGCAACAATGCAAGCACTGTTACTTCACGTCCGTTTTCTGTGAGAGGGTGGTACTACCCCGGGCGAGCCGACCCGTTCATGCTGAAACCAGTAATGGCTTCAGCTTGGCTCTACCACCTACACCACCGCCTAAATATACTTACGATTACTTAGTTAAGATTAAAAAAAGGTTATATTTTCCAATCAACTCCACTTTTCACATGAAACCTGCGGACATCGAAATGATATTCCACCGGTCATACCACTAGACCTCCCGGCTTAAATGTATTTAAGGTCTTGCTTGCTATAAATCATTCTATAAATACAGAAGTTTTAACTAGGTCGCATCTGAATTTTTGCGGACATACATTAAATAATCAAGAATATATTGGAAGGGCAGAGTTAAGATACCGAATTCCTGAAACTTAGTCTTTAATGATTTGCGAGGCCTCATATTATAAATTGCTCGAACTGCTCGTTTTTGTAATAGGAATGTTCTGTTATGTAATCTTCTGATATTGTTATATACTAGCGGGCCTGGCGGACGTTGATCATATAGGTCACCTAATGTCAAGTGATCGCCACCCTCCATAGACACTTGCAACACTAGAAAATTCGCAAGTGCGTTGCCACCCTGTGTTTGGGAGAAGGGAGTGGAGGTGAGTTATCCGGCGCTCTCACTAACCGAACGAAACGCAACAATGCAAGCACTGTTACTTCACGTCCGTTTTCTGTGAGAGGGTGGTACTACCCCGGGCGAGCCGACCCGTTCATGCTGAAACCAGTAATGGCTTCAGCTTGGCTCTACCACCTATATCACCGCCTAAATATGCTTACGATTACTTAGTTAAGATTAAAAAAGGTTATATTTTCCAATCAACTCCACTTTTCACATGAAACCTGCGGACATCGAAATTATATTCCACCGGTCATACCACTAGACCTCCCGGCTTAAATGTATTTAAGGTCTTGCTTGCTATAAATCATTCTATAAATACAGAAGTTTTAACTAGGTCGGCTAATTATTATTGTATGTCGTAGGTAATAAGGACGTAAATCCAATGATCAGTCTTTACGAAACGTAAAACACCACCAATTTCACAAAATGTAGAGTCAAGACCATGAGTAAAATATAAAATCCGCTACATGACAGAGCAAAATCCCGCCAAAAACTCCCCAGGCGGGCTTAGGAAAAGGACTAGCATGGTATGCTTTCAGCACGCTGGTTTCCTTCATTCGCAAGGATCGGAACCTATGTTGATCGACGTAGTGTCCTAACACGTTAACTATCTGGGGTGTCGAATAAAATCGAAGACTCGAGACATCCAAGCCAACCTCACCTGCACGTGGTGCACCCTGCTGAATAACGAACGAGGCAATGGCGATAGCGGGGTGGTAGGGTTTTACAGCCTGACTGGGTCGCAACCACCATGTATATGGCGAAAAAGCCCGTCATAGTGATTCGCTTCTGCGGGTCGCGTTTCGGGATCAGCCTGTGCATATTCAGCTGTTCGCAGGCATGACAGCGGCGACCGGCGATGGATACTGTGTGTCACTCGGTGGTCGCCATTGTTTTTGGATTGCACTGTGCTTACCATCAGGCACAGTGCAGTCATTTTGCCGTGCTACAATAAAACAAAATAAAAAAAAACTATTGAGCTAGCATCGCTTCAGAATGTTGATCCCATAAAATAAATGTTTATGTTTCTCCATTACAGGTGCCAAATTCTAACGTGCGACATTTAGTACTCGGCTTGTATTGAGGCATTCTTAATGTCAGATATTTAAAATACATTAGAATTGAAATATAATTTTTCTGTCTAGCATTATCTATACTTTCGTCTGTAGTTATGTCTGTACATTTATTTAATTTATCTTCCGATTATTATATATAAAGGGCACTGATTACGAAAATAACGCTAATTTTTATTGTACGTATGCGTTTTTGTTTGAATTTAGATTAAATTCAAAAAGCTTTGATCGAATCTTTATGTAATTTTGTACACGGCTATAATAATTATCGATAATATGCCGTGGTTGTCTGTAAATATGACTACATTTATAATTTGTTACATTAGTCCTACTTTTTATATACTCACTAATGTATTGCCATGTTGACGATCCTAAAATAAATAAATATATATTTAGATATTGTAAAATAAAAAAATCAAAACATTAATTTTTTACTACTTTTTGCACGCGGCTTCGCTCGTATTAATTTGGAATCGACTGATTCGTCGGGAACAGTACTTTTCTTCTAGATTTCATGATGATTAATAAATAAACAAAGTCGCATTTTTTAAATTTATTTATTTTTGAACTCAATGCATTTCCGCGTAATAATGCACCTACACAAATATATACCATCCCTTAATTAATAATATCTTAGTAATTATATAAAAATTAATACAGTATCAGTAAAAATAAAACCACGAAACGAGAATAATTACTCTGGTATAAAATCGTGGGAGACCGCGGACACAACTAGTTAAATAGAAAATATGAACTGTCTAAACATCTCGCATTGTTCTGTTTTGATTTGTTTACTCGTATTAAAGTACCGTGTCATTTATACAGGCGCTTGCCAAAAATGTCAAATGTGCCTGACCGTGGTCTCTCAACTATGATTTGTTGGAGAATAATATTTTATATCTAGTTATATCATTCGCCGGGACAGTATATTTAGGATGTGACACACTACTATATATGTATAAGCCTTGTCGTCATGCGTTATGTTTGTCTAAAAAAAAATTAACTTTAAAATACTAACAAATAAGACACTTAAAGATGATCATGTGTTATTCTTACGTAATGGATGATATATAATTTTTCTTCTGTTAAATTGTCACCAAACAAAATATGCTGTGGAAGCCGCATTTCACGTGGAATTCTTCTTGTCATAGGAGTCGCAAGTGCGTTTCCACCCTTTGGGGGGAAGGGTTAGGGGAGGAAGAAGGTGAGGAGAGGAGAGGGGAGGGGTTGTGTTCCTCCGTCGCTTTCACTGACCGAACGAAACGCAACAATGCAAGCACTGTTACTTCACGTCGGTTTTCTGTGGGTCGGGTGGAATTACTCCGAGCGAGCTGACCCATTCACGTTGAAACCAGTAATAGTTTCAGCGTGGCTCTGCCACCATTATTATCATTGTCACAAAGTTCTTGTTTATTACTACTTTTCATTAATATTTCTATTCTGTTATATACTCGTGTATCTATACTATATCTAATTCAGTTATACTTACCCTAAATCATAGCTAGAGCTTACGTATGTGTAATCGCAATGATACGTGTTAATATATCGCTAGATTTTAATGCGATGTCCGGCAAATCAACCGACTTAGGCAAGCGCTAAACGTCGGCGCTTTGCGACATGTATGTACATTAATCGATTTGTCTCCTTAACTAATGCAGATCCCATTTAAAAAATTCTATTATATTATATGTGTTCTTTAAGTTATATGTTGATATAAAAGAGAAATAAAAAGCGTTCGTCCATGCTATTGAAATATTATAACTAATATAACTCTTAACGAAACATATTTTTTCAAGTTTATTTTTATTTTGAAAAAGAGCTATTTTAAAAAGAGCTTTACATCGATACGTTTAATATTTTATTGTAACTAGTGGACGCCCAATGGTCGACATTCGACCATAGTTCATTGATTTTTAAAAGTTTGAATTTTATTAGGGTTCTTTTGTCAAAGGGTATTATGTTATAATATCATTGTAGAATGTAGAATGAAAAAGGGTAATTGGAACGTAAGAGTAAAATAATACATACAGTCGAGCATAGCAACCTCCTTCACAACCTTTTTTGAAGTACTTTATTGACAGATGTCAAAATGTCTTTTTTATTTACATGTGTGTATATGTTGTGTAAAATTGAAGCAGTAGTGTGATTAATGCATATTTTAATTAATTTAATGTACTTCTAATGCATTTTATATAAAATGAATAGCTTTCAGCACTTCTCCTGTATATAAACGTTAACTATGCCAAATTTCACGTTCATCCGTTCGCCCAATTCCGTTAAAAAGGGATACAAAGTTTAGGCTTCACGTATTAATATATAGATTATGTTCAATTCGTAAAAGCACTTCCGAAAAAATTTGAATTTCAAATATGATTACTGTTCTTTAGAAGTCGTATCTTGACAAATAAATGATTGTGATGACAAATGATTGTGTATTCACATTTATACTTACTAGAAATATAATTAGGCTGAAATTGGATTAATTATAGAATCCCTCCTTTTTTCTTTCTTCCCTTCACTTGAAATGTGACAGTAATTACAATTTTTTTTTTTTTTTTTTTTTTTTTTTTTTTATGAGGGGAGTAATTTATTACTTTGCTCGTTTTATCGTAAGTATTAGATAA
>MU161627.1:26457-37738 GCA_015888305.1 Antheraea pernyi | reverse complement strand
CGGACGAAGTCGCGGGCACAGCTAGTACTCTGTATACAAAGGCTAAACAGTTATAAAAAATTGTAATGATAATATAAAACAAATCGTACTTTTAAATTAGATTTTTTACTATCAGGTATATTATATTCCAAGTCATAGTTCCAAAATAACTATTAACTGTTTTTTTCTTGGTTTTAGCAAGCCGTGACTAATGCATCTGCCAGTGTCTTGAACTATCTACATGTATATACAGACATACAAAACCTGACGTTCCTTTCGAATACATGGACCACTTGAGCGAGATAAGAGGGCACTTAAACAATTTACTGCTGTTATAAAGCACGATTACCTCGTTATACAACTCGGGAAATATCAACGGGGAAAAAACATTTTTATTCAGGGACTACATTCACGTCTTGCATGTTTGAATGAACCACTCTAGGACAAAGAAAATGATATCAGAACTTTTGTTAACTTAGTTCTAATAGGCTAAGAATAAAAGCGAACTTATATCGAATGTTCTTAGAACCAAACAAATATTTGTAAAAATATTAACTTATGTCAGTAACAGACGATACAGCATATAGTAGTAGGGCTAAAAACTTCACGTTTTAAACAGTAATTCCTTTTATATAACGTAGATAAATTCTAAGAAAGGATTTTTTTTAATTCGTCCTCTAAGGGAGTTAAAAAAGTGGTTAGAAACAGGAAGATACCTGTGTTGGTACCGATGGAAAAACCCATAGGGCACACGACTAGTAAATAAAATCCATAATACTTAATATTTACTGTAAACAATCACAGAAAACGGGGTCTTGTTTGGTTAAATATCGCATAATAAATGAACACCTTCCTTTACGTTCTCGTTAACATGTTAATAACGCGTATAACAAATTTACTTTCACATACATGTACTAATGAACATACAACATAAGACAAATGGAATAGTTTCGCCAGTTAGGACAAAGAATGAAGTTCGATATTACAAACAATAGAAGTTGGGTGAAAAATGTTATTTTTTAAGTGAACCGAGATATTGTAATATGCTTCTTCTAGTTACTTATTTACCTGTAAATAAAAACATATTTGTCATTATAAGAGATGAATATATTTATGTTCAGCAATATGAAGCAATTAAAAAATGTGCGAAGTAAGATGGTCAGAGTATTTACATGATTAGTTACCCATAATATGATGGTCAAAGTGATCATGATTTATTCAAGTTTGAAGTTAGTCGAGAACACGCGGAAGCACGACAGGCCCTTCCGCGAAGTGCCGTGAGAAACTGCCAGTGGGAATATTTATGTACATTCAAATACAAATAGAACAAACGAGTTTACTAATAGGCTGTTATCTTAACGCGTTTTTGATGTTGTCACCCGATCAGTGGCATTGTATCATCAAAATAATAGGTGATTTTAGTATAAACATAGATAAATTATACTCAATTAATGATTAATTATAATTGTGATAAAATCAACTCACGCTTGAAAATATCTAAACCCCATTTTAATTATTAATCAAAAAGTAATGTATCACGTGGTAGAAGTGAAACCTTACAAAAATTATAAAGTATTCATATAAACGATAACGTATTATATTTAAATGTCTCGCACGATAAATCATATAGATGTATGTGTCTGTCTCTCTTTCGTTTCAAATCACGACGGGACTAAAGAATTGTTCACTTCAAAAAACGTAATTTCAATGAAATATAAAAATTATAAAACTTCTATAGTATTGCCTCTCTCTACGTATAGAATCCTAGGCCACTTCTACAAAGATATATGCGCAGCAATGTAATCTGTATACATTAAATAGCAAACAACGATCGAAGCTTTATTACTCTTCGAAGAACACGTAAATAGAAAACTGCTACCACGGAATAGTATCTAAAAAATAGTGTATCACTATTACTGAGAAACGATTCGGACAAAGAACTACCGAACTTGCATAGCACAGAGTATGAATCAACAAGAAACGGTATCAGAATGACCACAGATACTTTAACCATTCATTGTAGGAACTATGATACAGGTAATAATTATTGACACGAGAAATCACTAGATATCAGACAATAATTTTATTAGTAACTAGGAATCGTCGTTGCCTTTCGATTTATTTTATTTGCTCGTGGAATTTTATGTATTAATCTTATAACTTCGTCTATATCCTTATTATTAGTACATTTCATTTTAAATAGACTTCAAAGTAGGTACTTGATTCTTTGCCAAATGTATACACTTATAAAACAAGAATAAGGACGCTCAAGGAAAATGTAGTATATTGGTGGAACGAGTTACCACTACATCTATCAAATCCATTGATAGTATCACTCCATATAAGTTTTAGCTCTAGAGAAGTTTAATAACGAAGTAACATGATTTAATTAAGGTTCAATTTCCATACAATAAGAATATACTAAGACGTTTTCTTTCTTAACTACGCATATACGTACAATAAAAGTTTCTTAATTTTTGTCTAAATTAAATTATATAAACAGTTCTGACCAAAATTGAAAAAAAAACTATTTAAAGATTATATTTCTTCTAGCGGTCAATTTTTGCCCCTAGTGCAATGTCACACAAAACATTTACATTGATAAATAATAAATACATATATTTCGCTTCATTATATACCTACCTATTTCCATTCATATTATGTCTTATTGTTATAAAGCAACAATAGGATTTAATTGATGCAAAATGTGAAGAAAATAGTAAACAAAAAGAGCTTATGACCCATAAAATTCATCATTTTATCATTGAAATCTGATCCACTTAAAGAGAAATTACCTTCGACTTAAAAGAGTGATAGCTCAATAAGATGTAACGCGGACGTAGCCCCAAGTTTAAATGCTAATTCATTACAAGAGGTAGTCGATTTGTTAATTCTCAAATACTTTCTCTCCGGTATACGAGTTAGGCTATCTCTGTGCGATCGTTGGATACAGCAATGACTCATTCATAAACATAAATGATATACTGTCGTGCACAAAATACGACTGGGGCTGAGTTTTATCTTGAAAACCGGATTTATTCCGTTAAGTACACATTAGTTTAAAACTGCGTTTGACCCACTAATTGAAGTGTCCGGTACCGAGAGTTTACACTATGATAACATAGGAGTGGACTGAAACACGAATTCTATTAGTTAATACCATAAATATTAACTAATGGGCACACCGGTAACGGTTTCACGTTTTATACTTTCACAACGACCATAAATATTCAAGTTACTAATTGGCTGCGGATTTGATGGATGTTATATGACTACACACAAAAGATTACTATATTAAAAACTTGGTAGAATTAGTACTATTTTATAACATAAAATAAGTTATTTAATATAATCAAAAATCATTCCACATAACTGATCTACTTTATGTAACAAATAAAATTGTCTTTATTGCAATATATAATTGTATATATCTGTATGCCCGAAATATGTACTTTATCTCTTTTGTAAAATTCGATTAAAATTGCAAGATTACTTCGCACAATTACCCGGTAGAGTATTAAACGAAGAGGTAATAATATATGTAGACATGTTACATGCCCAGATAATGCTTTATACCTAACCTACATTTCAATAAAGTTATCGTGGGTTAAGCTCCGAAACAGATCAACCGATTTTTATGACCAGATAGAAGATTTTCAAAGTAGTGTTTTAGGTTATATATCAAGAGGCTTTTATTCATCAGGGGGTTAAGAAGTAATTATGAAATTTCACCAACATTATTTTAAAAGGGTCACGGGATTTAAGTGAGAAAGGCTTACAGGTTAAATTAAACACTGTGCATAATTAAGCCGTATAAAATATAATTGCCAATCCAATAAAACAGGAAAACCTTCTTCATGAGAACGAAGTCACGGGCAACAAGCTGACAGTAAATTTAAAGACGACGGTTGACAATAATTTTTGGTTTCCTGTTGACCACCTTTCGTAGAGCTCTATACTTTCATTCTGTACACAAATCTCATTGGTTGTAATTATCTATCAGTTATCATTGATACGAAAATATTTGGTATAGTATGATAAATCTATGTGTATAGATTACATTGTGATCTTTAACAGGTCTTCAGTCATGCCGGGGTCAAACATCGCCAGCTACGACAACACTCCCTGCGAGTTTACCGAGTCTTGCGAAAGAGGTTGAAGACAATAGCCGATACAAAACCTTGGAAGCTAACTTTACTATGTTGAAACTTCTCGTTGACGATAAAGACGGGGTGAGCAGGTAAGTTTAAAGGCGATTGTAAAAGAAACGAAATACCAAGCCATTATATTTATAACTATAAGCGAGTAACTAATTTGTAGTAGTTAAAAATATTGCCGATTTAACCTGACGATTAACGCGCTTGCAATAGTAGTCATAAAACGAAATGTTTGTGAAACTAAATCGTACGATTGAGCGGTCAAGGATTGTTTAAAAAAAAAGAGATATGAAAGTAAAACGAGCATCGAACCTGACGACCAACGGATTAAGAAAAAAAAGAGAACTGAAACAATTTATTAACATTCTTGAAACCCCGTATTTGATGCATTTATACTTTATGTTGTTTAATCACTTGATCAGATGTTAGCACTTCCGCTTGGAATTTTTTCACCGCTGCTCTTGCGGTTTTTTCCACCGCTACTTTTTTTTGATGTTGCAGTGAAACATGACAGCAGCCAATAAATTCCAGACGGACGTGCAAAGTAAAATCAAATCAAGTACTAATGGTATATGGTAATTTAGACCAGGGATTGCCAAACCCGAAACCCAGTTCCGCGGAACCTAGGGGTGCCCTAGAATAGACATTATGGTACCGCCAAAATTATTAATTATTAGCTATTAAATAATACCACGGTTGCAAATATTATTTTGAAATAGCGCGTAACATGTGATGAGAAGGACACATTATTTTTAAGTAAATAGGTACGTAGTAGCAAACATTCAGCCCGGACTATGTATGGTCCAGGAGCGCACGTAGACAGAGACAATGGGCGAATGTTTCAATTAGTACACATTACTTTAAAAAAATGTTCTTATATAGATTTTAGTGTTGATTTGTAATTATTTGATATGGGGTTCCATAAAATAAAAGGTTGGTTGGTGTTCCGGTAGCTTTAAAAGTTTAGGATAACCTGGTTCAGATCACAAGCGCCTAATCAGTGCATAAATTGAATAAAGTATTTTTACTTTTGGCTTATGATGTAATTCCGGAAAGTAACGCCTTCATCAATCAAATATATGCAGTATGTTATTATTTAATTACTAGATGTTACCAACGACATATTCTGCGTTATTATACCAAAAAAAACTTACTTATACTTGCAGAGAAATAATCATAAATGTACTTTGCTTACTAAACTTCTTTGTAAACAATGTTATACGAGTTTACTTCTTGTTTCTTGCGCATGCGCACCACACCCTTCACTACATACTACTGTTTATAAATATCGTAGTTTCTTAAAACTTTCATAACTTTATACTAAATGAAGATATCGTGATAATTGTTTTTTTGTTAAATAAGAACAATGTGTCTAAGAAGTTAATTTAAAAAAATTGCTCGTAAAATTTATCCAGTAGTTTATGAGTGATGCACAAAGTCAAACCTGTATGGTTTTATTAACATATATATATGTGTATATATAGGATAAAAAAAAAATTGAAACCTTTATTTTTAAAGCTATAAAGGATTTTAGGATTAAAGGATGGTATCAAATGATATCCTAATAAGATTTACATCATGCTTTTGTAAATAAACTTATATTATTTTTATATAAAATGCTAAATTTCTCACACTACACTGTCAATTCGATAACGTCAAATAATACTTTCAGGTCGGAAGTGTTCGACATGCTCCATTCCCGGGACGATAACCCGGAACATGAAGATTTACCCACCTTCCCGGAAGACGCAGAGGACGCGAAAGCGGAGGTGCCGACCTTGCCTGATTCACAAGCAGAGTTTTTACAAGGTTAATTTACAGTAAACGTATTTAATCGATTCTAATCAATTATATTATAATTAAAAAGCAGACTTATAATATAATTGATTCTAATACAAGCATAGTTATAATTCGATATTAATTTAAATAGAAAAAAAAATGATAATCACTCGATTATCAAAATTCAATATCATCACATCAGCCTGTAAACGCTCACTGCAGGTTGATAGACCTTTTCCCGAAGGAAAGTATAAGCGCATAATACGCGCGCCAGCCCATGATGTATTGGCTATTCAAGCTCTGAGAAATCAACAGTTCTATACCATATAGGTATATTCCCACAATCGATAGTACAACAAGAATATTTCTCATGTTCAAAAGATTCTCCTTCACCATCAGCCGATAGTAGTGCCAATATAAATAAGTAAATGTACGTTGATTTAGGAAAATTCATTGTTACATGCAGAGATACGAACATACGGATATCTAATTGACATTCCACCAGCCAAACCACTCGACGACTATAATTAGCTATTTTGAAGTTTTTAACAAATGCCTATAATATACAAGAACATTATTACCTGCTACCACGAACAAGCTAAACCTTGATTCCTGTTCAATATTCCCGACTTTAAAAATCTTTTTGTGAATTCAGGTTTGCTTACATCATAAATAATTTAAAAAAACTGTACATACAGTTCGCGATTTTTAATTACATGTATAAAATCTTTTTTATCGTTGCCGGCGGTGTTTTCCTGTACTGACGTGTATAAAACCAGATTTGTTACGACGTCAATTAGAAAGAAATAAAGACTTACGTATCAAACTACAAATCAAATGCCGTCAGCATTAGTAATATATGCGTTAACACACATATTTATCTTACCTGAAGGTTGCAGAACATGTACAGAATCTACTGTCACCGTCAGACATTCTTTGCTGTAAAAAATGCTCCCTCTACTATGTATCATAAGGAAGTGTATATATTGAACATGAACTATATATATATATATATTATATATGAAAGCAATCTGCAAATCAATGCTGTGACTAACTTTTTTTTATTAAAACCGCAGTTTTATTTACTTCTTACCTATACTAAAATTAAAACACGAATGTAATATTTTTGTAGTTACTTCGTCTTTCTCGACCGCTACACTTGCATTATCTATTACAATGTATGAATTTTACAAAAGCTTTGAGCATCGCGTTTAATCGTGTCCGCTTTATATCAAAGAAAATAATTTTCTTAGTATTTAGGTTTTTATCACATTTTTGGTAATGGTTTCCGAGCAAAAGTCCCGTTCAACAAAGTGTTAAGTTATCTTTTGACGAATAATTCTCGATACAGAACGCAAGGACATTTCGTCTACAAGTACTCTAGGAATTCGAGAAGAACATACTTTAAAAACACACAGACCAAGGCATGGAAAAGCTAGTTTTTTTATGTAAGTAAAATATGTAAAAACAATAAATTCAGTTTTCGTTTCAGCTCCTGACGTGTTAGTTAACAAGGATACCGAAAGAATGCGGTACGCGGCACCGCGCGGCGAGCCAATGGGAGCAGCGGCCGGCATTATGGTCATCATTACCTGCAGTATCGTCTGTCTCGCCTACACAGCGCTAATAGTGTGGAGAAGAATATACTTGTAAGTAAACACGAGACGGTTTTAATGTCTAGATTTCCGAAACACTTGGAATATATTTCATACAAGTTTCGATGGCATCTTCTCCTTAATTACTACACGTTACTGAAAATAGTAATTAAGTATAAGACTGCGACCATTGTTAAAACTTATAAGAACCAAATTTGTAAATTCTGAAAGATCACACGTTACTCGCCCCATCCCGTGCATTATGTGGTAAAGAGGATTAACGATAGATATTTGTATGGTGGACGATGCGACATTTCGTAATTCTACAGTTTTTTTATAAGTCTTTGTTATTTTTTATCGTTACTATGATATACTTTGTCGTTATCGGAAAACTCTCCAGCCCTTGCATAATTAGAATATCGCATAAAATTTGTTGAGAAATAAGTTCTAAACTTAAGTCAATAGTAGAGCGCCCTAATATACATTATCAGATACAAAAAATATATATATGGGTTGTTGAGGTATGTATGCTTGGTACACATATATGTTTCAACAACTCATATATGTACGAATAGTTAGCTTAGCTTAGGTTAGCTCAGATAGGTCGCGAATTGCATGTATCAGGCAACAGCCAAAGCCGAGGTGTGCCGCGCACCCTTGAGCTAGTTGTCAAAATAAAATCGGCTGAGTGCCTTAAGCGCTCGCCTTAGTAGTCCGGTGAAGCTGTTAAGACCTTGTTGGGTCAATAGCGTAGAAAGTTCGAAAAAAAAAAGCCCTAATATAAAACCAGAAGGTTGTGGATTATATTCCCGCACGGTTTTAAAATTTACTCTTCTCTTAATTTATTAAAAATATACTGTGGGTTTATATTATATTATGCATATTAAGGTGTCACATCAAATCCCCCTAACTGCGCATAATTATTATCCATATATAAATATAATACAAAAATGGAGATTGATAAAATCCAAAGCCGTTTGGTAGAACACCATGAAAGTTAGCACGAAAGTGTTTTTTCCTGGAGACGGTTTTTATGCCATTCATTTTGAATCGTAATTTAACGCGGATAAGCTTGCAGGTAGTCGCTCGCTCTATGTAAATTAATTATATATAAATAGACGAGTGGAAACTGGAACTATCGAATCATACAATTTTGATGTCACAATATAGTTATTATGTATTCATATAACAATGGACAATAGGAGGTTTATGTCTTCGAAATCGTTCAAAAAAATCGCTTAAAGATCGTAAAAAGAAAATCGTTTGAAAGGTTTTAAATTAAAGGCAACGTGACAAATAAGCGATGTGGCTTCCACGTTCGTGTGAAGCTCTATTGTGTGGAGGAACATGATACTCGCTTACCCGAGGCCGTATCCGCGTAGGATGCGGTCAACTGCGACGGTACTGCGTTCGTGCACACTGAATGCACCCCGCTGTGGAACTTAGCGCTGAACAAAGACCCTATAGCAGTTTATGACACGTTTTATTACTTCAATGGGTAATTTTTTAAACCCACGGTGTTAATAAATAGAGAATTTATAAACTTATACGTTACGTAAGTTTTTGGGAGTTAACGGATTATCTTGTTCGAAGTGGAGACAAATCTGTTTAAAAAATATATTTACGTTTAAAGATTCTTTTTCATGACCGATAGACGTTTACATAAAAGTGACAGGTTAAAAAGCAAGTGGAATTCGACAACAAAATAAATGTCATTAATATTATAAAACATTCGACAATAAAATATGTCATTAATATAAAAATGTATATAAAAATGTCATTAATATTATAGAACCGAATGTATACAGGGTCCTTCATGACGGATTATTAAAAATTACAAAGTTATAAATAGGGTTTGCCTCGGACACCGAAAATAATTCAATCAGTCCGTATTGTTATGTGCAGAGTAAATATAAATGCTGTAATGTATCACTGTTTTTTCAGGAAAAGAAACGGACTGAAACATGAACTCTTAAGAAATGAGGAGAACATTGCTGAAACGAGAATCGAAGTACGTATATATCTGTACATACTTGTATTTTACTTATTGCATGTTGAAACACTAAATATTCTGCCTTTAATACATATTGCGTGATGTCTAAAGATGTAATCACTAAATTTTTCACTATTGTCTCATTGTAGTCTTTCTAATATAGCCTTACAATATTAATATTTTATACTTGTATTTTAATTCTTGCATGTTGAAGTACTTGCATATTCAGCCTTAGTTTTTGTCGCGTGATGTCCAAAGAGATTACTATATTTTCACTATTGATTCATTGTATTCTTTCTAATGAAAATACTATCCTTATACTATTACTAGCCTCGACCCGCGACTTCATTCGCATGGAATATCTACTTTGGGCTAACGTTAACACGCAGCGGAAGCTCTCAAGAGAAAAAAACAAAGCATTCTTCATTGCTGTTCAGCTCCTTTTGTTCTTAGCGTGATGATATATATAGTAATTTCTGTGATTACCCCCTACAACGTCACAAACTTTACCTCTTTATAATATTAGTATAGATAATGTTTTGCGATGTGGCCTCCTATTAATTTGAAAAGGTAGAAGTCTGATTGTTGCATTCTGAGCTGATGTTTTATAATATAATAGTATAATCTATGATGCAAAATGTACACATGTGGTGTTCGAATAACATAGTACAAAAAATTTTTACAAAAAAAAATATACCGCCTTCGATGTGAAAAACTAATAAGGCACTAAAAAGCGAAAAATAACTGAATTATTAAAATAATCTATGATGCAAAATGTACACATGTGGTGTTCGAATAACATAGTACAAAAAATTTTTACAAAAAAAAATATACCGCCTTCGATGTGAAAAACTAATAAGGCACTAAAAAGCGAAAAATAACTGAATTATTAAATTAACCAAATTAAATAAAAAATATTGATATTTGCACTACCTAATAATATATTTGAAGTCGATGCCAACCTAAATTCATATCATCTACATACAAAGTTTTGGTCCACTCTCGTGTCTCATGATGTACGAGTATATCTGTATAGTATACATATTTTATTACCTGCAACTTTGAAATGTAGGTACTTAAGGTCGCCTTACAATAACTTCCACATAGAAGTGCGTGCAGATCACGGAGATTCGTCTCGCGCGCCCCGAAGGGTACACGGGGAGTCAGCGTCAGGGTTACCCCTCTGGCTGAGGTTTCAATCGGCCCCCGCAGCAGCGGGGGCGTCTTATGTTTGGGGTGGTATGCTTCTACATAGCATCCCCGATTGGGTCGTCTCGTGGCATGGCCGCTCGTTTGTGGTTGTCGTTTGTTCGTGGCTTCATTGTTATGTTTGGTGACTTTTATTTTTGGTGTCAACTTTCTGTAGAGCTTGTAAGGCTCTTAAGCATTTCTCTATCGCCTTGGGTGTCTCTGGTGATGCCAGGGTTTTTAGGAAATGCTGGGATGCCTCTGGCGCTCTATGGGTCTTCTTATTTTGGTTATTCTTCTTGTTGCGGCTTCTCGGGATGGGATTTTTGGCGGGGGCCATCAGGCTCGCGCCCGCCGACGTCTCGACCATCTGTGGGGCATCCGTCCTGTGTTGCGTCCTGCGCCCGGCGTCACCCGACCGGGCCGCGGTTCCCGCACGGCGGTTGCGCGTCTCGCGGCGGAACACAGGGCAGTTGCGGATGCTGTTAGAGGGATGTGGCCCCCCGCAGTTGACGCAGGACGCCGGCTCCTCTCTAGGGCGATCGCACTCTTTCGCGAAGTGCGGTCCTCCGCACCTCACGCAGGCTATT
>MU161627.1:13674-23939 GCA_015888305.1 Antheraea pernyi | reverse complement strand
CATATCATCTACATACAAAGTTTTGGTCCACTCTCGTGTCTCATGATGTACGAGTATATCTGTATAGTATACATATTTTATTACCTGCAACTTTGAAATGTAGGTCGGCATCGACTTCAAATATATTATTAGGTAGTGCAAATATCAATATTTTTTATTTAATTTGGTTAATTTAATAATTCAGTTATTTTTCGCTTTTTAGTGCCTTATTAACCATAAAATTATAAAACATAAGGTAATGTTGCATTGATACATTATTTTCTATATCATATCCGTTTAAATATTTCTTTCCACAAATTTACACAGAAATGTTTTTACCTTATGTTTTATAATTTTATGGTATTCTGCTGTGGGGGACGGCTGCTGAGGTAGACACCATATTTTTATTATAAAAAAGGGCAGTTCGAGCAATATATGATATGGGACCTCGCGAATCATTAAAAACGAAGTTCCAGGGACTCTATCCTCCCAATACATTCTTGATAATTTAATGTATGTCCGTAAAATTTTTGAAAAACTACATTTTGTAAAAAACCGGTATCATCTAAATACTAGAAACTTTAACATACTGGTCATCCCATATTTTAGACTTAGTGTAGACATAGTGTTAGGTTTTACAATAAAGTCCCGAAGCATGTTACCGATCTGCCGGACTGTAAGTATATGGAATATACTCCTCTATCTGTGTATGCACTAGAACGATTGTAACGTGTAATGTGTTTTAAATATATATGTTAAAAAGATAAACCCGATCGAGTTTCTTGCCGGTTCTTCTTAATGAGCGAGTTGTTTTCTGAACCGATGGTAGTTCATGTGCGTTCAAGTTCATGAGCGCCTTCTTAGAGCCCTTTTTTATTGAAGAGTGGAAGAAGAGTTGAAAATCCTACATTGGATACCCCCATACTGCCGGGGGACAGCGCAAGCGCTATGACGGACTCTTACTCTTAAAAACCCCTCTGCCTCCTTGCGCAATTGTGGACCAGGGTGCGGTCTCACGATTAGCATGCTCCACCATTCTGGTCATGCGCTTGGATCCTCCGTGGATAAACGGGACGAGGGCCCTCGTCTCGGGAGAGACGCTATTTCTCTCTCTCTTGCCACATGATGTAGCTGCAGCAAGCCGTGCTGCTCCTACACGGGTGCTCCTTTGTGGCAATAGATGCCCTGCATCTATCGCCTGGAGATTACCTAGGAAGGCCTCTAGTGGTAGATGCCTCCACCTTTTAGCGAAGTACAGTCCTCTCGATACTGTTTGACCGCTCGGAATATAGTTCCGTAAAACATAAATTTACGTCTAAATACGTATTATATTACATGTATAACTTCGAGACAGATACGGACACCCAACCCAGTACGCTTTGGTACCAGCTCCGTTCAGTGCTCCGTGTTGTGAGCCAACATGCTGTGCTCCTTTGGATAAGCAACCACGCGTACCACCACCACCTCTACATCCAGCTTTTATTTATTAAACAACTTTACAAAAGACAGATAGAAACGCGTATTTCCATAATTCGAGACCCTTAAAAATATATTATGTTTATGTTAGTTTTAATATCGTATGTATTTTACATTAAGGTCTTATTTTATATTCTTTTGCTCTTTAGAAGATAGCGTTACTTACCCGTATTATTAAATTATCTATATTTCCAAGTTCTCCATTAATTTGGATAATGTAAGTTAATTTAATTTACTTCCGTCGTATAGGAAATAATGAAACAGAATATGCTTCTTCAAGATTTAAATTTCAACTTTATTGCTCAAGTCTTCCAAATACTTCATGCTCAATCGCCTCTCTCTGTAATACCATATCTACGAAATACTAGTTAATTTAATTCATCTGTTTGTAGAAACATGTTCAAAGACAGTGGTCAAGTGATGAATGTGTTCATGATAATTTATTTGAATGTTTTCAAATAATCTGTCTCGAGTTGTCTGATTGCTTTTATTAAATTAAGGTACATACGTTAAAATTGCTTCGAACAGGTATTTATAAGTGAACTGTGAATTAACGTGCTATCAGTAAAATAATTCATGTTGTTACGATTGTATTGAATTGCTTTATATTGAAAAAAATGACGGATTAATTACATAACCCATGTTTAACAATAACTTACTGTGTTAAAAGTCAATATGGTCTCTTGATAATAAAAAGCGATCATCTAAATATGTATACAATCATTATAAACTAACCAAACTGAACTTATTTAATACATTCTTAACAATAAATGGTAATTATATAATCAACTTAGGTATATATATTAACGCACATGCTGTTAAATTATGAGAAATTATGTGAAAGATTGAAAATGTTTGTACATTTCTATTTGATAGGATCCTTTGATAATTACCATTGTTGAATGTTAAGTGTGGTGATTGCACAACGAATTGTAGCACGAAAATATTAGTTGCTAGATGTTAGGTGACAAATGACCTCTTATAAAAGACATATATAACTGCTTGTTATCCTTTAAAAGGATTTTGTTTAACCTTAGTGTAAGATTGTTTTAATATTCCCTAATTTTTAGATCAAAGAAATATATGAAATATTTTTTCTAAAATGTTTAGTTATAACATGTTGTTATTTGAATCTGGGTCCAATTTGTGATACAGAAAAGTGATTATTAAAACTGCTTTAGAAATAAACGGAATTAATTTTCACATTTCTATACCAGTTGTTGTTGTTTTGAAGTTTTTGGATACATCAGTTTTGTTAATGTTAAAAACAAACGAAGTCATTTTTGGGACCTCAACGCTTTTGAAGTGCTTAGATATTGTTATCACGTATTGGACAAACTAACAAACCTTTATGATTTAATTAAATATATAAATTATATACAATAAAAGCTTAAATAGTGATCAAGCGAATTTGGTATATTAATTACATTTAATATAAAATCATTAAGAATTATAAGAAAAAGACGTCGGCTTAAAATTCACATTGGTTTTAAAAAGATTTTGGACAGTGAACAAATTAACAAGACTACTTAGTTTTTATTTTATATCACTCGAAGGATAAATACGACCAAGATGTGGAAAAATATTAAAAAAAAAGCTATTACAAAATTCAAATTCTTTGAAGCGTCTCGTTCGAATGAAGAAAACATAAATCTCTTATACGTAATATTGTTGTAAATGAATGTTAGTCGTTTTGATATTGTATTCTATAATTATACGGTTGCTATATACACATATAGAAGCACATGGAAGAACTTACGCGTTTTCGTCTGCATCATTTTTATATAATTTATCTAATGTCATAGTTAAATTCACTTTCAAATATTTCAACAAATTTATAATTTCAACGTTGGAATGATTTCCATGTGCTCCGGTATAATAAATGTGGTCTTCTGCCTTTAGATTTAAGGCTTCGTCTCAATTATTACATATATTGTAAATTATATATGACTAGAGTCATTCAAATATACGTCAATTTGTCGTCTTGAACTTTTATAACTATTTATTGTTAGGTATTTTAGTGTTCAAATGTGCAGTGCTTCGATGCTCAAGAGTAAGTTTCACGTCTTTCTATTCATTGGGCTTTCAACTTACGTTCCTTATGTTCAATCTAATATATAGGTATTAGCAATGCGAATGATGTAGTTTCAAATATTCTCTGATAAATCTTTATGAACCTTTATATAGATGTAATTATATATTGTTGTTTTTATTAATCTATATTATGCTACTTCTTATAGTAACGTTTTTACGTGAACGTTTATCACAGTTATAAGTACAAGAAATCTTTATATCCAAGCTATTTACATAATTATAAGATATATTTAAGACGTCTTTATCACGTATCATTGCTTTGTAAATCATTCTTCAAAATATGTATAATCGATAAGTATACTTAGGTCGTGAAATAAAATACGTTGATATGTTGATCGGAGAATATGTTGATTAAATTAATCTGGTAATAGGACGATATTAATATCTATCTTTAGAATAATTTCTGTTTTTACCAATGCAGCCAACCAATATTATTTTTGAAACTATACACTCTATTCATAGTATATTTATTACAATGAGGTTGTTAATAATCTACAAATCGAATTCAAATGTTCTTCTTCGATTCTGAAACTATCGTTCTATACACATTTTCGCACACTACAATATTATGTGGCCTAGTAATTTACTGCCTAACATATCGACTAATAAATCACTATGCTATAGACTTTTTTTTCTATATATGTATACTTGTCTTGTACATAATCTTTCGCTATTATTATTAGTATTAATCTTATATTATTAGTAATATTATTATTAGTATCGTGAAAAGTGTAATGTAGACAATATTAAACATAATTCTAGATATTAGGTAAAAGTTAAATCATAATTTATAATAAACACATAAATTATTTCGGCTTAGCGAGTCACTTCTATTATACAAGATGTTGTATTGTGTGTACGATAATTAACTTAACGCTTTTTAACGTAACGTTTCTGATAGATACTTGATTAAATTAAATAGTATATGTCGTGATACACTTTAAAATTCTCCAAATAATTATTTCTTGTGAAGATAAATTAACGTATTACATTTAAATGTTCTTATAAATTTAAATTTTTACCTACAGCTCATTGCTCCCTCGACGATTTCCAAATTTTAAATATGTCTTATTGTCTGAGTATTTGGTATTTATTATCAAAGTTTTCTTTATAAATATGCATTTGTTTGGAAATTAAAGCTTAAGGGAGGAATGGGCTTTTCTTAAGAATCATGTAAACAATCCGTCTCCACATCATCACGTTATTGTACAGGGACGAAGACAATACAGTTGAGTTTTTAGATATTTGAATAGGATTGTCCTTCAAGGATTGATGCGGTTTGGATCATAACGTCCATATAACCATTCAGTTAACAGTTTAGGATCCTGTTCATTGATCCTTTAGCATTTTATTAAAATGACACAAGTTAGCTGTTAAACCTCATTCCATCTTTTCCTTTCCACTACAGAAATACACGAATGGGAACACGCCTCCATAGTTTCGCCAGCCAGAACGAAGAAGCTCGAAAGCCGTTACCTTTGTCGTACTGTGAAAATATGGAATCGCCTCCTAGTTAGTGTATTCCCTTCCATGGGGTCCTTGAAACGAGTCGTGAAGTAGCACTTTTACATATCGACATGATTGCGATGACTGCCGCTGCTATATACTAGCTATGCTATATAACAGTCACCGTTATTTATGGACTTTACAGTACTTTCCATCGGGTAATGAGCAGTCATTTTGCGAAACCAGTTTAAAAAAAGAGTTAGAAAGAATATTTTATTCTGTATTTGCTCATGCATAAAATCGATTCAACTGTTTCAGAGATGAGTACGTACGAACAAAAGACATCTTAATTTTGTTTCTATATAACGTAATCTAATTTTTAATGCTATGTTTAACAACTAAATGAACAGGATTCTAATAGTATGTAATACAATTTAGATATAATTATCACTCGATTTATTTTTCTCGATATTAAATGTTATAATACAATCTCTATATTAGAATGTAAATTTCCTATGAACTATAGAATATATGTATTGTTGTACAAGCTTGATACAGTTGTTATGGATATAGATATACTAAATAACCAAAATAAAATGTTAATAACATAGATTCCAAATAGGTATATTATATTTTTCTTTAAAGTTATAATTCTTCCCACTTTAATAATTGCATTTTCGAATTTATTATTTACTGTGACACTTTTTAAACATTAAAAAATTTCGACGTAACTCATAAAATCTAATTCACCTACGTTCGACAAGTTTTTGATAGAACTATCTGTGAGATAGAATTTAATAAACTGTCTTAATACATACGAATTATATTTTATCTTTGAATAATAATACATTTGAAATAAATTGTTTTTTAATTATCTCGTGTTAACAATGACATTGTTAAAATGTAAAAGAGGAAAATCATATCTTCCCTAAATAAAACAATAGGTAAATAATAAATACAGTTGAATTATTGCCAGATTATAAATAAGAAAATTAACAATACTTGTGTCGCAATTTTCCATCGATTAACAAATGAATTCGATCACGTGATTCCATTTCTTTCATTTGTTGGATAAAAATATGGGAACATTCAAACCACATATTTAACAATCGACACCGTCTATTTTAATAAATTTAACAATACTATGATATGTTTAAAAATTGTCACGATAGATGATATATCGAGTTTTGATAAAAATACTTTACAAGTTTGATAGGCCAAACGAGATATATATCAAGATGTTTGTAACTTTTTTTATAATAAAGAAGTATACCGCGAAATTATTTATTGTAACAATATTTGAGATGTTATCTACTTGTAAGAGAACTATTAAATCGCTAGGTATGTTACTAATCAGCTTTGTAATTAACGAGGTTCTATATTTTATTCAATTATTACTAAATGTTAACACAATTAGAATGGTCACACTTAGAATTAACTCTGACTAAAGTGTTGTGATTCCATAGACCTCGTCCTCCATTTTGTTTATATTTGTCTTTTTTTAAATGAATAAAAATAAACTTCTAAAAATCATAATAAAAAGTTATGACTATTTATATAAGTCATTGTAAACTTGTGTGTATTTGAGATTGAAAATTATTGTGTTAGAAACTTCATCAGTTTTATTCAGAAATCTAACGATAAATACCAATCTTTTGCAAGTAAATGGATGACTTGCAAAAAATAATGTTTAGAAAGCCGACAGCCGATTACTACAGTGGAAAAATCCACAAATTATGCCACAATGTTCATAATTTTGACAGATTACAGAACTTATTCTGTACCAGTACATTACATTATCTGTACCAGTACATATCTATGTATTTCGACATAACCTATATTCTGTTTAACAAAATTAATACACTTTGGTTATGAAAATCAAGGCAACACGAAAAAATATAAACTTCATCATTAAAAACAAGCTTTTCTATGATTAAACATAATCACAATGATTATTCCATCACGTGTATTTTGAGGCAATACATAAATAACCTAAAAATACTGGTATACTTACCATAAACTAAAACAGATAAAACAAACATTTACAATCTCTTATCTATACTAATATTAATTATCTGTATACTCTGTGTGTTTAGTAAATGTGATTATACTATATTAAATGTAATTTATTCTTTAACGATAAAATTATTAGAAAAAATTGTGTGTGTAATTAATCGCAACGCACATAAATTCTTTATAATAAAAATAAATAATTATACGAATTAATAATAGTTGATAACTACACCAGTGTATCATCGAATGTAATTGTTGATTGTTATATAATAATGTATAGTTATGTATGTGATATTGTTATCCGATAAATAGATATTTTAAACTGCTGTATAATTACTATTAATAATTCTATTATTCTCCTTGTTGACTTGTGTGTGTTATAGTGTAAGCTAAGGAATTAGATTATAAAGTTTAACACTAAGATCTACTATGTCTGTTGCGAGATCTATGTCTATGTTCAATACTGATTCTTTCCTACACCACGAGACTCGTGGGATTTCTTCCCTCCACTATACTATTATGACTATAAACAGACTCAGAAAAAAACAGATTAGCAGCAGCCGGTAGCTATCTCTGTCGCTTGAGACAAAATGTGAAATATACTGGTTCAGCCATTTCGAAGTACGATTTAATTTTTATAATTATATAGTAGCCGCCCACGATGTAGTCTACGTTCCTTATAATTGATGAAATTGATTATTTTCGTGTTCTCTTAACAGATCATGCATCGCACGCATGATATGTCTGAGACACCAGGATTTTTCCATACTTAATTTACATTTATGTAGCCGATTTATAACCTAATGTGCTTCTGATATATATCTATATTGCTCATAAGTTTCATCAAATTTTTTTCGATAGTTTGATCAAGTTTGTGTCATGCTGAAAAGAAAATTATAGATAATTGCATCCTATCCCATTATTATCATTTGAGTCACGGATAGTTTGTTCATCTGTATTAGGTTTTTACTGTTAGTGCTAAGAATTATTTATTATTAGTATTGCAATATTTATCTGGGCAAGCACAGGTATAACTTCGCAATGGGACAAAATATGGTACATGATTGTTGTCAAAGCTCACATTATAAAATCAAAGGATATGAGACAATTTTATTCACTCTAAAGCATTTTATCTTTTACATGTTGTTGTTAGAATTTACGTAAAGTAATGAATAAGACACACGTTAAGCGAACGTTTTAGAAGTGGTTTCCTTGGCTTCTAATGAAAAAATGAAACCACATCTCTGCATTACAGTAAGAAAGACCATATAATTAAATAAACAAGCAACTGACCGTAAATTTGTCAACATTTAAAAAAATCGTTCTATTGTTTTTTTTTAAACTCTCTATTGACGCTATTGTACACACAAGACTAGCCATGTTACATTCGACATATTGATTATATATATATAAATTAACTTCTGCCCGTGACTTGGCCCGCGTGGACTAGCTACTTTGGGCCAGCGCTAAAACGCAGAGGAATCTCTCAAAAGAACGAAGGCCTCGGTTCAGAACCCAACGACCATTTTTTTAATTTTTAAGTAGCATAGGGAGATGAAATATAGCTTAAAATTTTAGCTAATCTGCCTGCTATATATAGCATAAAGAAAATTAACCAAAATGCGTCAAAGATTTCATTAACTACAATTTTTTACTATCGTCCGTGGAAAACCCCTTGTGTTTTATGGGACAAAAAGTATCCTAGATGTAACTTTGTAATATTAGTTATCACTGTGCCAAGTTTTGTCAAAATTGATTCAATACTTTCAGGTGCTCACAGGGACAGACAGACAAATATAGTAAAATAATTATTTTTGGCTTCTATATCGATAATAACAAAGTCGACCCCAAATATAATTTAAAAGAAATATTTTATGTACAGATTGGGACTAGTTACAGTTCTATTATAGTAATATATATAGATAGATATAAACAATATATCAAATGTAACATTCGTAACAGAGCCAGGCGTGTTCGTGCCATATACCGAGATTAGCAGCATGTATTCAGTAACCAAATAGGGTGGTAACCTAGTGAATCGCGACCACAACGCATATGGTTATAAATCCGTTACAATGACTCTTGATTTGTAGAGTTTGGAGAACAGTTAGTGTATTTACTTACAATTTACTATCACAGCGGTAATTTACAAGACTTTGCTATCCATAGATTTATGTTTTCTAGCAAGACTTTCTTCATCGCTTATTAATACTTAAATAATACTTCCGTACGGCGCAGTACAATCAGAACGAATACCCCTTGATTTGACTATTACTGTGTATTCTACCATCTAAAGAAACAGTATCATATGAACAAAACCTTGTATGTAATATCGTGATCAAACCTATGAAATATTTTTAGATTTGTGATTGAGATAAATACTTTTTTAGCAATATTTTTATTTGTAACATTATAGATTCTTTAAATAAAACAATATAAAATTTGAACAAAAAATAATTCCGACTTCAAAAATTTCTGCTCTAAAAATTGCATGAGGACATCTTTGAATCATAGTTAGGTAGATATCTAGTATTGGATTGTCATAAAAGTACCAATATCTCAGTCACTACATATTCCGTTTTGTTCCCTAATGTACCTACGAAAGCTAAGGTCCAATAATAATGAAATAAAAATCGGATTCCTTAAAGATACCTTTTATCCAAAAAAAACCAAATTAGTTTATAAATTACGAAGTTCTAAATAAACTAACACAACAAAGAATTCATATGACTTTAAAACCTCCTTTCATGGAGTTTTTGGCGCGATCTCAGAATGTCATGTAGTGGATTTATTTATAATCTTGTGTTACTTCACTCTATATTTTGTAATATTGGTGGTGTTTTACGTAGTATAGTTCGGTGAAGTGCATGGGAAATAATATCACGGAGCGTGGATTCCGACTTGTCACGAGAACTCCCTGGAAAGCTCTAACAAGAAGGCCACCATCTTGTCAGAACATTGAAATTATCATTACCTATTCGAAAATAGCAGTTATAATCTACAAAGAAAAAATTAGTGTAACTTCGTAATGTGGAAATGAAAATAGGAAGGGGTAGAAATCGATCTTTAGTGAAATCATATTGTGTCTTTAAGACAAACTTTATTAACATTGCTTACAATTCACAATTGATCGTATCTTTTAATTATCATTTTCGAGTGGACAAATATCCAAATCTATAACATTTACAATGGGATTATGATAACTAAAGTAAGATACGAAATGTTTGATTATTTTTCTCGCTCTGTCTCTTTCTATT
>MU161626.1:21563-37454 GCA_015888305.1 Antheraea pernyi | reverse complement strand
ATATATAGCCTATAACCTTCTTCGATAAAATGGGCTATCAAAACACCGATTGATTTTTTTCAAATCGAACCGCTAGTTCTTGATGTTAGTGTATTCAACCATACAAACAAACAAACTTTTCGGCTTTATATATTAGTATGGATTAGTAATTGGTATTAGTATAGATATATTAACGTTACAATCGTTTTTGGTGGATGTACAGAGAGACGTATTACATACCGCTTAAACTTACAATCTTGCAAATCGGTAATATGTTTTGGGACTTTACCGTTAAACCTAACACTTTTACCTAAGAAAGGTGGTGGTTTATTTTCATAAGTTCATTAACATTATCGTAAATTCAGGACATAACTGTATATATATGTATATAACAGGATACAACTTTTAATTACAAATAATATATACATCGATAATCGTAAATACTTAACTTTTTCAGTAAACACAATTTTTAGATAAATAATAGTTTTTTTTGTATATAATTTTTCGTCTCACTATTTCAAATTGGAATTGCCTAAAAGGAAACTAATTAATCGCCTTTCCTATCCATTATAACTTATATATTTTTACGCTCCGAAGTGATGGGTCCCTAATGCGCCTAACAAAGTTTTACCAAAAAGCTTTTTGAAACGGTAAAATAGACACCAAAAAGGTACGTTTTTATTATTAATCCTACTGTATCTTCGTCCGGATAATTGTAAAAAGTAGATATTGCCTCTAATCTTTGTTTATGGGTATCACTAATAACTGTTACATTGACAATGAATAACGGTTTTGGGAGATTTTGGCGCGATCTTTATCTGCCATGTAGTGGCTTTTATATTTTATTCATAATCTTGTGTTCATTTACTTTATATTCTGTAGTATTAGTGACATTTTACGTAATAAAGTACGGTTATTGTACACAAGAGAGGTAAGAATGGAAAATAATATATTCTACGGAGCAAGAATTTTGAGATGTCACAACTCCCTGGTAAGTTTTTTTTTGTCATTGGTGGCAAACGAACATGTGGGTCACCACCACCGTCCATGGACACTAACAACACCAGAGGAATTGCAAGTGCGTTTCCACCCTTTGGGGGGAAGGGTTAGGGGAGGGAGAGGGAGAGGGGAGGAGAGGTGGGCCTCCGGCGCTCTCACTGACCGAACGAAACGCAACAATGCAAGCACTGTTACTTCACGTCGGTTTTCTATGAGAGGGTGGTACTACCCCGGACGAGCCGACCCATTCATGCTGTTCATGCCCAAGTTCTAACAAGGTTCTATATTACCTACTCGACAGACAGAATTATCAACGGTGGCAGTAATAATCTAGAAGATTGGTTGCAAATAATAAAATGAAGAAGAAGAATAACAGTGTTGTGTTATTTTAGAATAATGATTTCTTAAACAGTTGTCGATTTTTTTATTTTTTTTTCCGAACTGACTACGCTATTGACCAAGCAAGGTCTTAACAGCTTCACCGGACTATTAAGGCGAGCGCTTAAGGCACTCAGCCGATTTTATTTTGACAACTAGCTCAAGGGTGCGCGGCACACCTCGGCTTTGGCTGTTGCCTGATACATGCAATTCGCGACCTATCTGAGCTAACCTAAGCTAAGCTAACTATTCATACATATATGAGTTGTTGAAACATATATGTGTACCAAGCATACATACCTCAACAACTCCTATATATATTTCGTATCGGATAATGTTCTAAACTATTTCAGTTTGATAAGGGAAAAAATAAAACCCTTCCACCTGCATGTGTAAGCGTGTATGCGTGCACGTGTGTGGAGGTGATATGTGTAATGTTGTCGCAGTGATGTAAGATTTTGTGTCACTGTATCGCGCGAGCAGCGTACTCAAGGGCTCCACGCCGAGGGAACGGACCTAGGCTTGAGCTGCTGCCGAGGGGGGCCTAGTCTGGTGTGCGGGAGCGAAATTTACCCCCAGACCACGGCGGCGTGATCTGTGGTTACGCGGGCGTGGGCGTGAGCACGCTCTGTTTGGAGAGACAGGCTGGTACTGATCGTTCACTGCCGTTATTTCATCGGGAGGGTCGGTAAAAATATGTCGCGGACGTCTTTTACAACGCGCAGCGTTTGGTACGGGTTCGTATTTTGCGGCGGATACCACTAACGGACTGGGATGATTCGCGGCTTTTTCAAAATAACTAATCGTAAGTGATTTTACGTACGCCCAGATAGAAGGCATCTCTAGGTCCCTATGTAGATCAACTCTCCGGACGTACCACGGGGCACCGGTCACTTTACGTAAAACGCGGTTTTGAAGAACCTGCAACTTATGAAAATTATCTTTCGACATATGCGCAAAAACGGGACTGCTATATGTCATCACGGGACGGATACACGTCTTATACAAAGTGAGCTTGTGTCTGAGGGACATCTTACTCCTATGACAAAGCAACGGATGGAGGCGACCCAAAACCATAGCGGCTTTGTTTCGTACTCTATCTATATGTGACTCGAAATTTAAATGTTTATCTAATGTAACACCGAGATATTTGACCTCGTCGGCCCAAGGTATATCGGTTCCGTATAGCCTGATGGGCTCGAGGTTATTATTACGTCGTAAAGGATCGAAGAGTATCGCGGCGCTCTTATCAGGATTAACTTCTATGCGCCATCGACGAAACCATTCACCGAGTGTGCAAACGGCCTTTTCGATGCGCTTCCTAAGAAAGTCCGACCGCAAGCTGGAAGTGTAAATAACGGTATCATCAGCATAGCAACCTACCTCGACCCGTTTAGACCGAGGTAGGTCACTGATGAACAGATTGAAAAGCGAGGGCGCGAGTATGGAGCCCTGTGGCACACCTGAGCGTATCGGGTGGGGCAGGGATAGTTCCCCATCCACTCTAAAACGGAAAGTCCTATCAGTGAGAAAATCGTGGATAATATGTATTAACTTATCGGGTACGTGATATTTACATAATTTATGGACGAGCCCTCCATGCCAGACCTTATCGAAGGCTTTGGCGACATCGAAAAAAACTGCAATTGTGCGTTTCGGTTTACGTTTCGGGTCGGCATTAAAATTAGAGAAAATGTACTCCGTGAGGCGGTGTACTTGATTCGTGCAAGAGTGTTCGGCACGAAATCCGAACTGCTCAGGTGGTATTAATTTTAAATCTGTAATCGAGACCTGGAGACGGTTCAGAAGGAGCCGCTCGTATAATTTACCTAATGTATCTAACAGGCTGATCGGGCGATAGCTATCGGGAAGCGTAGCTTTTTTGCCGGGCTTGTGTATGCCTATCACTACGGCCTTCTTCCAGGCGGCTGGAAAGTGGCCCTGGGACATGGCCGCATTGAAGATGCAGACCAATAGAGCTATGATGTGGTCAGGAAGGAGTCTCAGCACCTCGTTCCTGATTCCATCGGGACCTGGGGACTTTCTAAGCTTGAGACGCTTTATGGCGGCTGAAACTTCATCAAAAGTTATCGAGGTTAGGGTATCCGCGGGTGGAGATGCGAGTGCATGCTCTACCGACGACTCGATCGATCCGATATGGACAGCATCAGTATTATCAGTGTTTGGCGAACACTGTTTCTCTAAACTCGCGGCTAGACATTCTGCTTTATCTATACTATCGAACGCGGGAGGCAACCCGGGGCCTCTGTCGAGAGGAGGCATCGGAGTGGCGAGATCTGATTTTAAAGTGCGCGTGAGTCTCCAGTACGACAGGTGAGACGGCCGGAGATCCTCCAGAAGCCTGTCCCACCTGTCGCCCCGAATCTCAGAGATACGAGTTTTAACTAATTTACGTAGTGAGCGTAATCGATCGCGGTTCTCTACAGACGGGTAAGCGTCGTGAGCTCGAGTCGCGGCGTTCTTTTCCGTGATCAACGCTTTCACGTCGTCAGGGAGTATAAAGCGGCGATCGTTCGCCGCTTGTACCTCTTTCGAGGTCTCTCTGACGGCGGTCTGAAGATAGTCGACCAGGGAATCGATAGCCGAATCCGCGTCGGCTCTAGACGTCAACACGTCTGGGATCCCGTCTAAAATGTCAGACGATGGATTTTCTTTAAAATAACGAGCTAAACTAACATAATCAGCCACCCTGACCGACGGAGGGGTGAAATCTGAATTGAAACCTAACTGTAATACGACCGGGCGGTGATCTGAATCAAGTTCGTGTACGACTTGTATGAGTCGTACCCGAAGCGTGATATTTTTTAAAAGAGCTATGTCTAAGACTGACGGGCGACAGTTGTCTTGATAGTGTGTGGGTTCCGGAGGGGCTATGACGTCAAATGCGAGGACCCTACCTAGTTTGTCGAGTATCCTCCCGTTACGAGAGGTTCTCGGACTATTCCAGATAACGTTCCCGCAGTTGAGGTCCCCCGCTATAATAACTGAATCTCCTAAGTTGAGCAGCGCTCGTAAATCTGTTTGTAACAACTCTTTGTTCGGCGAGAGGTACGCGGACACTAATACAATGGACGGATGACCGGTCATACCTAACGTACATACTGATACTTCCATATTGGTTAGAACGGGCGGATCTATCGGCATGCAATATAACGAACGCCTATAGTAAATTAAGGTGCCGCCCCCGCGGGTGACACGGTCATTTCTAACTATGTTGTAGTTCGCGATTCTGGGATTGCGCATTTTCGGTTTTAAAAGCGTCTCCTGGACGAGGAGAACGTCAATCTGTCTATCGCGTAAAAAGGCAGCTACTAAATCGCGCTGTGTCCTAAGAGATCTCGCGTTAAAAAACGAAAGAGATAGACCGCGCGGTTTTATCCTATTCATAGCCGTGAATTTTAATTAATTGAGTTTAAATTCTGGGAACGAACGATACGGTGTAAGCTCGCAGCAATACTCGGGTATTGCGCGAGCACGTTGAGCTTGCCCAAATCCTCCTCGGCCTGGAGGGCCGCGTTGAAGTTTAAAACTTCTTGTAGATCGTGCTCCCGGAATAGCTGGAAAAGCCAGCTCTCTCCGGTGAGCCCCATAGAGAAGGCGGGCGCGGCGCGTGTCGGCCGTGCCTGCGGGATAGGAGCCTGAGGCTTAGAAGCCTGAGGCCGGGGAGCCCAGGGAGCCAGAGGGGCCCGCCCGGGTTGTGGTGCGCGCGGCACAGAGGGTGGCGCGCGCGGAGTGGACGCGGGCGCTGCCGGGGCGCGAGAGGCACCCGGCAGGCCAGGGAAGGCCTCCACGGACATGAGAGGCGGAGGTGGAGGGCGGGCGGCGCTCACAGGCGCCCTAGGCGCCTGTCGCGCCTGGCGAGGGCGTTGTGTGCGCGGTGCGCGGGGACAGCCGCGATAGTTCGCGGGGTGGCCCGCGTTACCGCACAACACGCAGCTGGGAGGTTCTGGGGTGTCGGGAGTGCGCACGCACTCCTTAGTGGCATGATCCCCTAGGCACTTAACGCACCTGGGGCGGAGATGGCAATTCCTCGCCGAGTGGCCATAACTTTGGCAGTTATGACACTGCGACGGGGTATGAGTTTTTCGTGGCGGCTCCACGGTGATGCCGCTGAGACCACAGACTGAGGTGAGGCTAAAGATAGCCTTACCCTCTAAGGTACGGTCAAGGAGGACTAGAACCATGTTGTAAGGGGCGCGGGTGCGTGGGTGGTACATCCTATGTACCTCCCGAATCGGCAGATTTTTCTCCTTAAGGGAGGCGTTGACGTCGTCGACTGAGATCTCAGCCGGGACGCGACGAAGTACTACGCGAAGGAGTCGTTCCTCCTCTAATGCGAAAGTGAAAAAAGCTAACTTCGATTCCCTAAGGAACTTAGTTAGCGCACGGTGGTCGCTTATGGTGGGACACTTAACTTGAATGCCCGCCGGAGTGCTAAGGGCGGACGTGTAATTAATTTTCAAAACTTTGAGCTTATTCGAGATAGAGGTCCACTGGGACTTATCTTGAATCGTTACAGGGGGAGGTGGGCGGGGCTTCTTAGCCGCTACGGAACCCGATGCATCTGTCTGAGAGAGCGAGACAGAGGAAGAATTGGGCTTGCTCGCCCGCGGTCTTACGTTTGCCGGTATAGCCGGCACCCGAACGCCATCTATATTGGCGCATTTCTCGACCGGGCGTGCGGAGCCCTGGTCGGAGTCTGAAGAACGCGATCCGCGGCGTTTTTGATAGGTGACGGTTTTAAAACCGTCGTCTACGTGCGCAGAAGGCGCGGAGTGCGCTGAGGGCGCGGGGGTCGCGATTATTTCGGAGGTCGCGGTCGCGGGCAGCTCGTCGGACGCCGCCACGTCGAGCTCCATATCGGAGCCGGCCTCCGAGCTGGAGCTCGGTATGGGGATTTGTGAAATCCCTCTATCTACGTCGTTCAAAGCGGATTGCGGCGAGAGGGCCGCGAAAGAGTTAGCGGTCGCGACGCGAGAGACGTAATGCGTGTTCTCGGAGAACAACGCAGCAAAGTTAGCGTACGCGGTCGCGACGTCCACGTTCGGACCCTGCTGAAGCAGGTAATCGCGGAACCTAGCAGCATGTTCTAAATCGGCCATCCCGGTGACCTGGGGGGAGAGGGGGCCGCGAAACAACCTCCCTGCCTGAGGGGCAGGGGGGCACGCCAAACGTAAGTTATGAGACTATATCGAGTCCGGATTAATAGAGTTGTTTAAATTGAAACAAAAGACGAAAATAATACAAGAAATACGGCCGCGAGACAAGTAAATAAAATGTGTAAATAGACAACAAATAAATAAATAGATAATTAAATAAATAATTGAAAAGTAAATAAATATATAAAGAAATGACTGAAGGATTAAAGAAATACGTAAATAAATAGATAAATAACTAAGTAAACAATTAAGTATACCAAGAAATAAATAAGGCAATAAATAAATACAAAGGAAAGGTCTCACTCAATTCCAAGAAACAGAACGCAGGTGTGCCGGATCGGAACAATGAAAACGAACACTCACGAAGTAATAACTGACGTCACTAAATCACGAGTATCGCGCAGCAAAGCGGACAACCATTCCCATTGACGGCCCGATCGGAACTTCAACAGTTGTCGATTATTCTGCTATTGAGTAGCTAGCTATTTTTTGTGGTATTGTATATGTAACTAAAACCACCCAATATGGATACTGCTAGTAATAAACATTTCTCATGATTTTAAAAGTACTAGTGGCTGTAATTCTATAATAATCGTTTTGTCACAGAGTTTACGTCTATAATCATTGCATTTTTTTACACAAATACGTCATACATACATTAACTTTCGATTTATTGAAATACATATTACACACAAAGGGCACATTCAAAATTTCCGAAACTGGCTACTTACATTAAGGTTATTCAAAATCGAATTATGACTTTTAAAAATTGAACTCTTTGGCTTTGACTTTGCTTAACCTATCACTTATTTATAAATTTTGGCGCCATTTTAAATATTGTCTACATTACCAAGGAATTAATTCATGAAAATTTTCTTAGTATGGTTTACAACGATTTTAAATGTACTTGCATTTATAAAACCAAACAACACAATTTTCAAATGACGTAATTATTTTTTTAAATATTCTTTATATCTTTCTGGGATTTATTAGTGCATCCTATGTATAAAAATTCTTAAATTCGCACTAATATTATACAGAGGAATGCGAGTTTGTTTGCTTATTTG
This sequence comes from Antheraea pernyi, assembly GCA_015888305.1. Lineage (NCBI taxonomy): Eukaryota > Metazoa > Arthropoda > Insecta > Lepidoptera > Saturniidae > Antheraea > Antheraea pernyi. The sequence continues at coordinate 29,851 of MU161626.1, read as the reverse complement.
TTAGTCTTTCAAGCCTTAAGTACTCAACCAAGGTCATGAACATACATGATGGCAGGAGTACAGAAAAGGACTTTTTATCTAGTGAAAAAAAAATGCTGTCCCCGAGCATACAACAAATCCGCATTAACAGAGCGAAGCCACGATTAAAAGCTAGTGATATCATAACAGCATGTTGTAAAAAGATAATGCAAATTTTAAGGTCTTGGTACAAATTTAAACAGCCACTGAGTTGAAACAATGTACATTACAATATCACGTGCTCAAGTGTTATGAAGTGTTGGTTAGTGGTATAGAGGTAATCGACTGAGCTTTACTCAGAGTACAGAGTACAATATTAACCTCCCACACGTAAACGTAAATCAACTATAGCTTTCACATATAGGTACGCTTATTGCGATAGTCTTATGATTTTACATAAGGAATGATATTTACTGAATTACCATACATGTTTGAAGAAAAACTTCTTATGGTACGGTAGGGAAAAAATTTCGATACATTCAATAGCAATATTTTCCCACTATTTCTGATAGTCATATTTATATCGCTGCGGTTTTTATTTGAAGAGAACCTTGAAGATAGTTTTGACTAAAAAGATTATAGAATTTATGAACGCGACTGTACGTTGTCCTGATGTGCATTCATATAGAAAATGGTTTCCAGTCACCCAACAACAATATGAACCTGGTTAATGATGTAGAAACTGTTCGTACTCAGTTATAGTAGATTTACGCACCACCAAATCTACGGTCAGCTATTAATCAGCTTATATCAAATTTCTCACTTGAAATAACATGTTGTTTATTACGGTTATCAAATTTGTAGACTACCCATTACGTAGCTACTTACTATTCACCATTATCAGACAGTCATTGATTAAATGTAGCTCGTGCCTTCTTTTTTCCTACTTTGACCGCCAATACTTACTACTTCTTATTCTTCTTACCCTTATCCCACCAAAGTAGGGTCGGGATAATATGTTTTTCCTTTCCAAATTCCTTTGTCAGATGTCATCTTAGTATTCACACCTTTTATTTATTTTATATCATAGGATGCAAACGGATAGGTGAGTCACCTGATGTTAAGCGATCACCACCGTCCATAGCGTTTGCAACACCATGGGGAGTAAATGCTCTGCCATCCTGTGTTTAGGGATAAGAGGAGGAAGGAAAGGGAGAAGAGGAGAGGAGGAAGGGGAGGGGAGGTGGTTCTCCGGCATTCTCACTGACCGAACGAAACGCAACAATGCGAGCACTGTTATTTCACGTCGATTTTCGGTGAGAGGGTGGCACTACCACGGACGAGCCGACCCCTTCATGCTGAAACCAGTTATAGATTCAGCGTGGCTCTACCACCTACTTATACACATATCATTTTTCACACAATCTATCCATACCTTGTTCAGTTTTCCTATATTACTATATTCGTCCACTTCCATACTCAAAACTTTTCTAGTTACATGACATTCATTTCTTCTCATAATAGGCCCGTAACACCGTAACGTAAGACACAACAAAAAGTAATTAAACAGCGTCATTGGTCGACAGTTGAACCCGATGTAGGCGGATGATTGTAAGTGGAAGTATTAACAGTTTTATCGACGACAGCTTCAAGAACAAGAAGTGCAAAGTAACGTCCACCCTCACCCCGACCGATTTTGTTTGAATAATTTATTATCTATACTACTATTATAAAAGTGAAGAATTTGCTTGGTTGAAAGTGCTAATCTCTGGAACTACTGGTCCGATTTGAACAATTATGTCAGTGTTAGATAGTTCATTTATCGAGGAAGGCTATAATCACGCTAAGACCAATAGGAGCGTAGCACCAATGAACAATATCTCAAAATCGGGGTAAACGTACGTATTATTTAACAGTATTTTCACCTCCTACGTAAACGAAGTTAGTGACAGTCCAAAGTAACTATTCCACGCGGACGAAGTCGCGGGCTGAAGCTAGTTTAAAATAAGAGTTGAAATTGATATTGATAAATTCCAGATAACCCCAATATCGCCAAAATGGAAAGCGGCCATAGTTCAACGTATTGAAGATGAGAGGCAGTTGACTATGATAGCCATGGCGAGAGGCGCTAAACTCAATCCAGGACAATTCTGGGACTTGTCCGGCACTATCCTCTTCACTGTATACGTTATGACAGCTTTAGGTATATTGACAATACTAATTATATATTGATAATTTCGTTTAGTTCATTCATAACTCATAGATTTATTTAAGGTAATAATCTTTGGACAGAGTTTAACAACAAAAATAAATGTAATTACAGAAGGAAAACTACGTGCAATAAATATATAATGGTTTTCTAGGGATTTTCGAACGGTTGTCGGATATAACACCTAATGCTTCTTTTTCTTAGTTGCAACTGAACCTTTTTTTTTAAATTAACGTGGAGAATCTATTATGGATATGCCACTGTCCGGAGGAGAGGTGGGTTTTGTTCCACTCCCATTGTGAAAACCCCACGGTGTACCGACAGATCGTATTGTTAGGGCGGCAGGGATCATTCTATGCTAATCACCTTGGATAGCTGCCCCAACGGTCCGCCCGGCGGAAGCTCGCGGCCGGACTTCTTCCTAATAGGAAGACAGACTGGGTACACATCAGCTACCTCCCTTCGTCCGCTGGACCTGTGCAATGAGGAGATGGCCCCTCAGCCCATCCCCTCAGGTCCGACTACGGGGGCGGGAGGAGGCGGGCAAATTACTGCCTTCTTTCTCCGGTCCTCCGTTGATGGAAAGGACCGCTCAGAGGGTCATCTTCATGGGCCTTCTCCGCCGTCTCCTTCTGCGAGATGACATCCTCACAGAAGGAGATTATCGTTGTCCATGCCTCTTCGCTGCCGAGAATGGCCGAGACCACACTTGGCAGCGACTAATCCGACCCTACCACCGCAGCCAGAATGCGGCGCTGTTCCGGCGCAGGTACCACACGTAACAACCATACCAGACACTTCATCTGAGTCCCCACCTTTATTCGGGCGCCCTTCACCATTTTGTGAGCTGATTCACCGCCGAGACCCGTGAAATAGTAGGGCTTCAGCCTTCTCGAGGGCCACTCTGAAGCCCAACCGCCAAATACACCCGATCACGAGGATTGTGGCCATCGTGGCCAGGCGCTCCACTTCCTGCCAACTTCCCTAGGCTACATTATACTCAAATTGTGATGAAGTTTATTTGTTTGCCTATTGATTACAATTGTGTTTAGTATGAGTTACAGATAATCATACGCTGCAGTGTGCTTAAATTTATATGTCGTGTATGTGTTTATTATTTACAATTCCTATAAAAACTTTGTTCTTAGGTTTCGGGGCGCCGGTACCACAAACACCGTGGGGTAGAACTTCTGCTTTAATATACGCTGTTCTGGCAGTACCCACACATATTTACTTGAGTAAGTGAATAATCCAATCTTAATTACTGAAATAAAAAAAAATTAAGAGCACAAATGTAGGCCTATTTTCTTTATACATATAATTTATAGGTCTCAGTGTGGGACAACAATCTTAACTGATATTAAGTAACAATGTGACCTAAGATGCTTGCATGCTTAGAATCAATAAACTTGGGGGTGATATGGCTTCCAGATGCATATACCGAAAATACCCATAGGTCTGACCACCAAGCTATACCACGATATATTTTCCATTGGAAATGAGCCGTAATAAATGTAAAATGAAATCAAAACAAAATATTCTTTATTCAATTTAGACCCTGAGAAGGCGCTTATGAACGTCAAAGCTACCACCTGTTCGGAAACCAACCCACTCATCGAGAAGAACCGGAAAGAAACTGGTTTATATCTTCATGTTATATATATTTACAAAACATAAATAGTTACATTCGTTATTTGTAGATGCACAGAGAGGGGCGTTATTTCCAAACGTTACAATCGTTCACATAGCGATCCACCCTATAACATAGCCTTTAGATTTTAAAACCCGCTTGACATAGTTCTTGAATTCACTATCCGGCAAATCGGTAATGTGTTTTGGGACCTTGTTATAAAACCGATCCGGCTCATTTCCATATTCGAAACTAAAATTATCGCTTTTATAGTTTAACATTTTTCTATTATTATGAGTGTTTATTTCTATTCATTATAATAATCCTTGATTATATTATCCATGATTATTCGACGTTTTAAACGATTACGACGGTTATAAACAACTAAAAAAATATGATATCTCATAGTTATGCAAAGACTAGAATATTTGGGATGTTCGTGAGTCTGAAAAGCGATGTGATATTTTTCTCAATGATATATTAACTAGCACTCGCTCGTGGCTTCGGTCGCGTTAATATAGGTTTGATCTATCCCTCGAGGCATTTCTTTCTTGGATTAAAAGGTACCTTATGTTCTTTTCTATACCCCTGACAATATACATATACAATTTTATAATGATCGGTTGAGTCGTTTAACCTTTCTAAGCCTGCGCGTCGCTCTGACGAAACCGATCTGCATCGTGTACAGGCCTATGTAATGTATGTTGTAAGGGGTGTCGAATAACATCATAAGACTTGAGACACCCAAGCCAACCTCACCTGCACGTGGTACACCCTGCTGAATAACAAGCGAGGCAAGGGCGAAAGCGGGGTGGTAGAGTTTTACAGCCTGATTGGGTCGCAACCACCATGTACATGGTGAAAAAGTCCGTCATAGTGATTCGCTTCTGCGGTTCGCATTTCGGGATCAGCTTGTGCATATCCAGCTTTTCACAGGCCGTCATGACAGTGGCGACCGGATAGTGGACAGTGGATAGTGTGTCAGTCGGTGGTCGGTTTTTGGACTGTACTGTGCTTACCATCAGGCATAGGGTATCATTTTGCCATGCTACAATTTAAAAAAAAATGTACGAACGCTATACTAATTTGAAGTAGGCCATGAACCATACAGCTACTTAGAAGCACAAATCGTTTTTTGTATTAAAAAAAACGAGTTAAACGTAGTAGTCTCACAGACCAACGGAATTAGGAAGGTTAAGGGGTGAAAACGTAACAAACATACTCACATTTGCATTTGTGACTCGCCAGTTCGTTTGCCTCCTATGATGTAAAAAAAATCTTAATTGGAATTATAAGACTATTATATAAAATATTATTCCAGTGTTAAACATGAGCACGTGCGTCATCGTCCACACAGAAATGATCTTCGACAAATGTCGAAACAGATTCCGTCACAACAGTGTTCACAATAAGAACCCAAATTATAATGGTAAGTTAATAAACTTTATGCTAACATCATCATCATCATAATTATATATTAATACGTGAAGCCTAAACTTTGTATCCCTTTTTAACGGAATTGGGCGAACGGATGAACGTGAAATTTGGCATAGTTAAAGTTTATATGGAGAGAAGTGCAGAAAGCATTATATAAAATGCATTAGAAGTACATTAAATTAATTAAAATATGCTTTACTCACACTACTGCTTCAATTTTACACAACATATACACACATGTAAATAAAAAAGACATTCTGACATCTGTCAATAAAGGACTTCAAAAAAGGTTGTGAAGGAGGTTGCTATGCTCGACTGTATGTATTATTTAACTCTTACGTTCCAATTACCCTTTTTCATTCTACATTCTACAATTATATGATAACATAATACCCTTTGACAAAAGAACCCTAATAAAATTCAAACTTTAAAAAATCAATAAACTATGGTCGAATGTCGACCTCTGGGCGCCCACTAGTCAAATTAAACATGGGAAACGAAATTACCTTGTATATGTATTTTAAGCTCTCGAACTTTGTTATAACTTAGTAAAGATTTTTGTATTAAAGATAGTTTTTAGGTAATAATCAAGCTTTTTCTTGTAAAACATGATTTGAAGAATAATTCAGAAAAGTTTTAGTATCTATACTTTTTTTATTTAAACATAATTAAAATACAGCTCCGGGCCTTCTTTCAGTTTATTAATTACTAGCTGTACCCGCAGCTCGGCAAGAGTTTTTTTTTAAATCGTATTAAAGAATTATAGAATTGTGAGACTATGTACAATTACATAAACGCTCTTTAAAGACAATTGTAAGTACGACGCGCACGCCACTAAAAGTAACATGTAACGTGTACAGTAGATATATAAATACAATGAGCGTGCCAAATGAGGTTTGTCATCAGCATCATATTTGGAACCATAACCAACCATATAACTACCTCATTGCTCACTTACACTGTATAAGGAACTATTGAAACAATAACTAAAAATATTATTATAAAGATTTATATTTACATTACATTTAATATACATTGCCCTTATTATAATTAAGATTTAGTGAGTATATAAAAAATAAACGCTTGTCTGTTCCGCAACAAATTGTATTATGGACCTCTTTACGTAATACTCTTATTAGGAAGACCTCTATATCATTAATGTTATTAATAATTATAATGTCGAATTGTAAACAATAAGCCGATAATTATTTCTGTCATTAAAAATAAAGAATAAGTTGAAATCTTGCTAAATTTCATGCAGACAAAGTCGCGGGTAACAGCTAGTCTAAAATAGAATAACCACAATTACTTTTTATTAGGTTCGCTATCTACCAATGAAAGTCCCGTGAAAATCGATGTTACTAGTTTGGTGATAGCACAGCGGGCGAAGCCACGGTTAACAGCTAGTATAAACTAAAATTGCCTAAATTATTTTTTGTTAAGTCTAGCTGAAGTCTCAGTCAGTCTCGTGAAAACTGAACTAATAGTTTTGGAGATAGCATTGTGGGCGAAACCACGGTTAATAGCTAGTATAAACTAAAATTGCTCTAATTACTTTTTATAAGATCAGCTATCTGCCAGTAAAGTTATCTGAAGATCGATCGAATCGTTTTGGAGATAGCACTGCGGGCGAAGCCACGGTTAACAGCTAGGTATAAACTAAAATTGCTTAAATTACTTTTTATAAGATCAGCTATCTGTCAGTAAAAGTCCCGTGGAATTCGGTGCAACCGTTTTGAAGATAGCATGGCAGACGAAGCCGCGGCTAACAGATAGTCTAATTTAAAGTAGCCTAAGTAACGGGCTGTATTTTTTTCTATATGCCAGTGAAACTCCCGTCAAAATCGGTTCAGCCGTTTCGAAGATTACCCGGAACAAACAGACAGACTGACAAAAATTTTATAAATTGCATTTTTGTTATCAGAAGCGTGTTACTTTCATACCCAATCAGTCAAAAAAAATTATTTTGATATTACATACAGACACTTCATTTTTATTATATGTATAGAATAGATGTATAGAATAGATGTTTAGAAGATTTTCATCAGTTCATTGTGCATTACTCCGCCTTCTGATTATGTATTCCATAACACCTGAATATATGTTCAGAATGGTACAAATTCCGATTATGTGCTAACCGTAATACAAACTTGCATTAAAATTTTGATATTACGTACACGGAAACAATATGGTCGTTCTTTGTTTGTTAATGTAAATATACCATTAAAAGCAGAAATTTCGACATTTCTACTGTTCTTCAATCAAATTCCGCTATTGCTTTTTGTTTGCGATTTAGTATTAGATCGTAATTTGAATGATATTGCACTCAATTATTTTTGAAAGAATTTATCATATACAGCATGACTGGTTAAATAGTTACAATACTCTCTCAGATTGCTCATTACTTGCTTATGGTTCTAAATTAATTAAAAAGTAGGTGCTTAATATTTGACCTAATTATCTCGAGAAACGCAAAACTGATATATACACAACATTGTGTGATTTATACAAAAACGAACTGGTGTAATAAATGAATCACGCCCTACCGCGCAGTCCGACCCGCCTCCCGCACCTCGACCCACGCCCCGCTTCCTTTTGTTTGACCGTTCGGCATTTACGATAAACAGTTACGTAATGATTAACCTTGAGAAGCGCCCTTCCAATTTGTTCCTTGTAGCTAGGTGTGATTTTTTTACGTATAAAAGTATCGTTTCCATACTTTTAAGAGTTTTAGAAGAAACTTTAACTAAACTTCTATTTTTTGTTTATTAATATTTGCGTTGATATTATTATTTTTAACCGACTTCAAAAAAAGGAGGAGGTTATCAATTCGACTGTATTTTTTTTTTATGTTTGTTACCTCATAACTTTGGACTGGGTGAACCGATTTTGATTATTCTTTTTTTATTTGAAAGCTGGTGCTTCCCATGTGGTCCCATTTGGTCGAGTTCCGACAACGGCATCCAGTGCAAAACCGTATAAGTTTTAAATTTGCATTAAGTATGTACACGACAAATAGACGAATAACTCAATATCACGCTAACCGATTTCGAT
>MU161625.1:22036-37865 GCA_015888305.1 Antheraea pernyi | reverse complement strand
CCTATATATACCTACTATTAGTTAAGTCGGAAAAGCGTAACAAACATACATAAAAAACTCTCTTGTATAATATTAGTTAGGATATTTCGATGATCCTTGAAAAACATAGTAATTCACAAGATTTCTATTTGCAAGGCCGTTGCCTTTACAATCTTAAAACGTAACTTACGAATCAACATTTAATTAAGTTTACTTTTAGGGATATGATTAGGTTATAAATGTTCAAGGTATTTTGGCCTATTAACTGGATTAACCACGAATGTGTCTCAATTTTCGAATTTCTGAAACACAACAGTAAGCTCTTCTAGAACACGTATATCATTATATAGGGACACATAGTATGAATAATTGCGATATTAGATATAAATTATAATAATGTAAATATGCATGGAGGTGCAATGTAGAGGCAACAAGGCAACAATAGTGAACGCGAAGCCTTGATGACCTAATGAGTAGGTATTGGGCACGAGAGGAATGCCATAGACTCACGACATGCCCTATTATACCTGATGACTAATAACAGATTAGCCAGGTATTTATCAATTATCAAATAGAATTCCTTTACGCTGAAAGTGTTGTGTGAAAACAAATCTTTGCTATGATATTGCAGTAGAACTGTATGCTGTCCGTCTGTTCAAAGCCCCATATACACCAGATGAATGTTTAAAGGATGACACTATTCAATCGTGTGATAGTGTATGGTCATATTTAACAACTAAAATAATAATATCAAAGCAAATACTAATAAACAACAAAGAAGACTTTACTTAAAGTTTGTTTTAAAACTTTGAAAAGTATGGGAACGATACTTAATATATACCAATGCAGTATATTTAATTAGGCCAAATATGCAATGTGGTTTTTTTGTGGTAGAGTCTCTCAGTACCGGCCTGTTGCTAATTTTGGTATTCTCTATTGATTGGCGGTGAGACTCGAATCTTAGGGTGTCGGGACTGAGGTACTCTCCCCTATAGAAATGCATGATGGCATATCTGAAACCGATAAACTCTCAGCACCCTTTGAGCGATCACCATGAAAGGCTTCACCACATTTTTTAAAATTCTTAATGCTATTTTAATGCGATTCCCTTATAGCTCGCCATTACATGACATTACGCTGTATTTTATAGTTTTATATTCTAAATTAACGCGACTTAAGTCGCGAGCGATTGTTAGTTTAATATTGTTTACTTAACTAACATACATCATTAAAGTTTAAATATTACAGAAAGTGTTTAAAAGACTACTAAAAATTGTTATAGAAAACGATTTAAAAATAATTAATTAAGCATATAGTAAAGCAATTATACAATTTGGGTAAACTATTTTTTTAATATTCAGCGTGGTAAGGTTTCGAATTCGTCATAATTATGCTAATACGTGGCCTCAGTCGCTCAGATCTCATTTGGATTTATTGCAACAACCGACACTGCTTTGGATTAACAACCGTATGACATTATTTGCACCATCATTATTACATAGTATAAAGCAAAGTCCCCTACCGCGTCTGTCTGTCTGTCTGTTCGCGATAATCTCAAAAACTACTGAACGGATTTTCATGTGGTTTTAACTAATAGATAAAGTGATTCCTGGGGAAAGTTTTAGTATATAATTTGTCAAGGATCATAATCATGGACACCGTCTGCCGAGCCCGCTAGTCTATACATATAATAATAATGGCACCTCGATCCATGCCCCACTTCCCTTTATTCGACCGTGCGGCGTTCCCACGATAACCAGTTACGTAATTGTTCATTGATATTTATTACGTTTTTTACGTTTAAAAGTATCGTTCCCATAAATTTGAAAGTTTTAGAACAAACTTTAACTAAAGAACTCTTTGTTGTTTTGATATTATTATATTATATGTTAAATGTAACCATGAACTACCAAAGGATTGAATGAAGGGTGTTAAACTTTCAACAGTCACTCGGTATATGTATATTTATATAAAATTTAATATTGGAAAAACTGGCAAATAGGTCCCTTTGTTTGTACGGTAGAATATTGTATCAATTTTTGGATCACCAATATTATGTTTTAGATAACATACCTATAGAGTCCGGTATCCAAATCGGTGACAGTACAGAGTATGGGTGCATCGTCGACCGTGGCAGCAGCGGTGACAGGATCCCCACCAGTACTACGGGCTTCCCCGTGATAGTCTACCGTGCGAAGTGTTACCACCACCTCCAAACCGCAAACGCAGGCCGATTCTGTTATATTTTATTGTTTATGTGAAGAAACAATGTATCTCACAATGGTAACACATTAAAACTAGAGGGAGTAAGTCTAACTGCCAGAAAACTGCTTCAGATGCTTGATGACGAACTTTCAATTTGTGAACGCTAGCTTGACAGATAAGTATTAGAAAAATCCCTATCACTATAATATGATTTCATTATAATATTTTACTTCATTGAAAGTTCTGTTTTTCTGTCGAATTTATGTCAATCGCAGCGTTATCTAACCATTATTGTTTTATAATTAAGATAAATACTTGTTATGAGTTTTTTTAAATATACTTTAAAGATTTTAGCGTTTTATCGCTTGACCGTTTGAGACACCCAAGCCAACCTCACCTGCACGTGGTGCACCCTGCTGAATAACGAACGAGACAACGGCGAAAGCGGGGTGGGTTTTACAGCCTGACTGGGTCGCAACCACCATGTATATGGCGAAAACGACCGTCATAGTGATTCGCTTCTGCGAGTCGCGTTTCGGAATCAGCCTGGGCATATCCAGCTTTTCGTAGGCTGGCATGACAGCGGCGACCGGTGTCACTCGGTGGTCGCCATTGTTTTAGGATTGTACTGTGCTTACCATCAGGCATAGTGCAGTCATATTGCCGTGATTAAAAAAAAACCCATCGGTCCTATGTGGTCCAAGATAGGCACGCTTAACCTGGAAGAGGACTGGCTCTTAAGTGCAGCTGCCGCAATATGCAATTTTTATAGACAATTAAACAAAAAAGATCTGATATAATTTTTCGAAGAATAAACTCATTCAAAAATTATTCGAGGTCAAGGTTAAATTCGTTATCAGTTTAGTCGTTTTCTTTATAACACTCCGAATTTTTTTTAGATATCAAGAGTTTTAAACGAACCGAAAGTTAATTTCTAAACTCTTACGGTGTTATTACGAAAAAGGTAAATACGTATTGAATACTTGCTTTAAAAAGGTTTCGAATTAAATGCACTGCCGTCGCTGCCTGTTCGTTTGTCTCCTATGATATATGTACAAAAAAAGAATAACTAACCCAAGTGTAAGGTGCAGAGTCCGGGGAAGGTGGTACTGGTGCGTACACGTCCGAGTTCTGAGAGCGACTCGGTGAAGCGTTGGTGCGCGTTAATTAAATTAACCAAATTAAATAAAAAATATTGATATTCGCGCTACCGAATAATATATTAGAAGTCGATGCCTTATTTGTGTTTCACATCGAAGGCGGGTTTATTTTTTTTTGGATTTTTTTTTTATTTCTGCATTTTTAGTGTTCATAAATATATCTGGTTTCTAATGGGTATAATAAATCGGTCCCAATTTCACGAAAATACGTAAATATGAAGTGGGTGAAAATCAAATAAACGATTTTTCACCCTCTTAGAGGTTGAATATTTTCATCAAATTTATATGGGACCACCTCTGAATATAATCGATACAAATAAAAAAAATCATTAAAATCGGTTCATAATTGACAGAGATATCGATTAACATACATTTAAAAAAAATACACACAACCGAACGTAGTAACCGCCTCCTTTTTCGAAGTCGGTTAAAAAGAATCGTTTATCTGACTGTAAAGCGTGTGATTAAACTTAGTATAACGATTTGGAAGATTTGCCCGCTCAAGCAAGAAACTTTAATTTTACTTTGTTTACATATGTATAGATTTAAATAATCAAATCAGTGTCAACAACATTCATTATGTGTTAAATGTATTCATACTATAATAATAAACCAAGCTGAATCGAGATATCGCTTGCTTGGTCAATTTTCAAAAAACTATCTTCTGGAAAGCCTAAATGGTCAAATTTGGAGACTAAAATTTTGTTTACAAAATCTCATTGAAAACGTTGCATCGGCTTCCATTAAATAAATTACATGAATATACAATCGTTTAGTATTAGATCCACTTACCTTAAAAACGATTTTGTCCTTTTCCATATCTATGATGCAATCTGAAACAATAGCGATCGGTTTATAGAACGCATTTTGTTCTGGTTTCCTAACACCTAATTGTCTTAGTCACAAATCCGGATTACTCAAACGAAACATAGTTGACAGCTAAATAGTTAAGAAGCTAATAGATACTTTGAATCTAAAACTTTATCTAATGACAGGATATTAAGCAAGTTCTCATAGCGATAAATATTTAGATGACTAAAATAGACTAAAACTTGTACGGTGTTATTACAAAAAAGTTAAATACGTATTGAATCCTGGCTTTAAAAAGGTTTCATTACATGCACTGCGCTCGCCCGAGTCAAGTTCAGTTCCTTTATCGCAAGTCTAACCTGACGTAACCAAAACGGGACAAAAGAGGAAAATGGCGAACATTCAGCGACCGCGGTGCATTTAATACGATACTTTTTTTAAATAATAAAAACTTTTTTGTAATAACACCTAGATATCTATAGAATAAAATCTAGGTTTTAGTGTTTGACCAAACCCCATCTGTTTTTAAATGACGATGTGGTTTAAGGGTAACCACTCTGAACCCAGAGGAAAACTGATTCTCAAATGCAGCTGTCGGAGCATGTCTACAGACGCTTGGCGACAGATTTTCATCTTTCCTTAAATTTGTCATTATTAACAAAAATCTACCATTACATTTTTTTTTCTTTTTCGCATCAATCTTCTAGATTATTACTAACATTGTCGTAATAATATTACAAGTGTTTTATGATAACTTTAATGTTCTGACAAGATGGTAACCCCTTGGTAAAACTTTCCGGGGAGTTGCATCACAGAATTCGTACACCGTGGTATTATTTTTCATCCACTTGACTTGCGCACAATAACCGAACTATATTACGTGCCATTTTATGTACAGGTATTATAAAATAGGTATTAAACCAGGGCTCTAAAGATTATATTCCTGCTTGCGACAATGACGGTTTTAGATAATTGAGGCGATTTTTGGTATTTTTCATTTCGATAGCTTTTAATTTTTTTTGTATATTTTTCTTTATTATCTATGCTGCACAAGAAATATTACTTCTGTGACTTTACACTATAACCTAATTAAACCTAAATTAAATATATTGATTTGTTTTAGGTACTTTTCGGGCCCGTACATATTATTGTTTACATTCTAGATTAGTGTAGCTATGTATATGTATTCATAATAATATTTAAGATGCATATTAATTCTCAGAATATAGTGACAGATGTAGGTAATAGTGATTACAAATTACCCCAACATATACCCATAGTCAGAAGAGACATCGAATTAAAATCGCCCCTCAAATTAAGTAGGCACCGACCGAAAGTTTTTAGGTCAACCATCGGATGTGTCAGTTTTGAATAAACTGGTTTCCAACATCTGTTTGTTCCCTGGTAACCTTAATAAATTCGCACATTTGTACAAATATCGCTGTATCATAAAGAAGATAAAGAAAAAAAGCCATATTTATTGCGCGTCAAACTAAATTACAATCGGGTAATACTTCCAAATTACATTTGCTGTTGTGGTTGTGGATTGATCACGTGACATCTATCGATACTATTGGTTGTAACTATCTGTATATACTGTAAAACCTAGCTTTTTTTCTCGAACTGACTACGCTATTAACCCGACAAGGTTTTTACAGCTTCACCGGACTACGGAAAACCTAGCAACCTTGTGATACGTAAAATTTGCTTTACTCCTAAAACTCTTTAATTCTTTAAATTGGAACATGTTTACATAGCCTGTGTTTGATTGTCATTGTTTAAATATTGTTGCCGTATTTTGTTTCCAATTTGTTTTTTTTATGATATATTATTTTTATCATAATTATTTTTATCGTGCTTACTTATTTTAATTTATTATATAGACGCTCCCGCCGACCTCAGGATACTGAAGAAGAAACGGCCTCTTTACATTAAATCTATTTCCCTAACTTCTCAACCAACGTATCAATGAGGCTGATTATGCAGTAACCGAGACGCAATATCAAGGATAAAAGAAAAGGCGTTATCATAGTACCAATTGACAATTGACTAACCTTAGTATGGTTTCAATACGGTCGCTATCCATCTATATCTTCTATACGATCTCGTACATATAATAAGGTTGTGAATTTTACGTGATTGTAATTTTTCGATTTTCGAGAAAACAACTGTAGCAGGTGTCTCGGAATAAGTAATAGTATACATTTCAATCATTTTTAAGAATGTCTGTCTGTCTGTTTGTATGAACACGCATCACTGCTAAAGTACCGAGTTCACTCAGCATTATAAAGCATATCATCGGGAGTAATTATACTCATAATCATTTGCGGGGTGGTAGGGTTTTACAGCCTGACTGGGTCGCAACCACCATGTATATGGCAAAAAAGCCCGTCATAGTGATTCGCTTCCGCGGGTCGCGTTTCGGGATCAGCCTGTGCATATCCAGCTATTCGCATGCCGGCATGGCAGCGGCGACCAGCGATGGATAGTGTGTCACTCGGTGGTCGCCGTTGTTTTTGGACTGTACTGTGCTTACCATCAGGCAAAGTGCAGTCACTTTGCCGTGCTACAATAAAAAAAAAAAAATAAGCTAGTTAGCCAAGTTTTAACGAGGCGCTGTCAAAACGCTTATGACGTATCTACAGCTTTTTAGAAATAGGTATTTCAAATTGTCTTGTCTATATAATTAAAAATAAATTGTCGATTGTATGTAAACGTATCACTTCAGAATTGCTGCACCTCTTTGGCTAATTATATTTTCTTATCTGTAATTGTCACGACACGGTTTGTATGAAAGGAAATGTTTAAGAATTTGTACGGAAAATTAAGTTGAATTTAACTTAATAATCTCCATGTAAAATTCCGAGTGAGTGAAAGAGACAATAGGAGATACATTCAAAAATATTAACAGAACCCCCGGACTCTCCAAAACCATAAGGTGTTACAAAAAAGTTAAATACGTATTGAACCCTGGCTGTAAAAAGGTCTCATATTAAATGCACCGCGGTCGCTGATTGTTCGCCATCTTGCTCTTTTGTCTCGCTTTGGTTGCGTTAGGTTAGATTTGTGAAAAAGGATAACGCGAACTTACCTCGGGCGAGTGCGGTGCATTTCTTAGGAAACTTTTTTAAACCAAGTATTTAATACGTGTTTAACTTTTTTGTAATAACACGGAAAGGGTTTAAGCGCCATACAAACGAATAGCCTTATGATTTACCGGTCAACAGACTTGGCAGTATAAGTTTAAAAAAAATACCAAATTTGTTACAAAATTTAGAAAATATCAACAAAACGAAATTATGTAATATTAAATTATAATTTTAAAAAAATGCTAGATATTTTAAAACATGATCCGCCATTTTGAGATCTCGATCTAAAAAAAATCAGCCGAGGAGTTAATATGTTCATATCGTATTAATATTTTAAACGAAAAAATTTGTGAGGACAGAAATTTTAAACGCTTTCACACTAAAACTACCAAACTTTTTTTTTTCTCGAACTGACTACGCTATTGACCTAGCAAGGTCTTAACAGCTTCACCGGACTACAGTACCAAACTTATTTTGATGATATTTTATAGTAATATAGCTTATACATCAGAATAATAAACAGGCTATAATTTATCAAGATATTGTTTATATTGCCTAAAATATAACATTCTCAGGTAAGTTTGAGAAAAGCTTACCATCTGAGAGACACATATCTAGACGTACGTAACATACCTAAACCGTTACAGTTTAAGGATACAAACATAAACAGCTAGTAGTCCTGTGAAGCTGTTAAGATCTTTCTAGGTCAATAGCCTAGTCAGTTCGAAAAAAAAACGACAAAGTCATGCGCATTTGCCAGTATAGAATACAATAATTTATTCTATTTAATAGTATAAAATAAAGTCCCCTAGCGCGTCTGTCTGTCTGTCTGTTCGCGATAAACTCAAAAACTACTGAACGGATTTTCATGCAGCTTTCACCAGTGGATAAAGTGATTCATGGGGCACGTTTTGGTGTATAATTTGTCAAGGATTTATTTTTAATAAGGGCGGGCCAACGTCTGCCGCTTACTCAAGTTACTCAAGTTGTTACTCAAGATTATATATTTCATATCGATTTTTTTTTTGTACAGAATTTACAAACGACTGTGAGCGTAGGAGGTTTAATTTCTCATCTTAAAGCAGTTGTTCTGTATATAATATCAGCAAACATTACGATCTTTATACTTAATACTTAGTAAATAAAAATACCTGAATCTTATTTTATTTTCACAATTGTGACGTAATAAACGCGTAGAACTTCCCATCCACATTTTAGCTAGTATTTTTCGAAACAAACCAAATGTCGTCTAAAACAATTATATAGTGTGAATTATGCATTTCTGTGTTTCGGCTCATATTTGTTAGTAATAAATTATCATATTTAATATCAATAAATATTTAAGCTATATTCACTTAATACATTGCAGGAAATACACTTTTACGTTTTTCGTATATTGCCTGTGGAGCACGGGTCACGTGAAAGTACACATTCAGTAGATTTTTGCTACAGAGCGAGTAACGTATAAATTCGATGTGCGAGTGTATAATATTTGTGTTACCATACAATGATTTGCATTGTTTCCTATCAGAAATTTAGTTTATCAAGTTCTTCTGTCGGGTTTCTAACTCCATATGTCCCGCTATACGCGTTAAATCCACTACGAAATAGACCCGCAATGTGTTAGATGAATTTTATAAACCAATTAACCTAAATATAATTTTCTCCTATGCGTTATTACCCAACTTCATAAGTTTAATGAATTATCAGTTACTTATGGAGCTCAATAAAAGCATATATACCTTTTTTTAGAACAAGAATCGAGTGCAGAGTATCCTCCAAAAATATTGCTACTGTCTAAACTTTCACCCTGTATATGAATCTTAATCATAATGCAAGATAATCACCTTATTGTCGGTAGTAAGAACAATCCTTTCCACTTTAATATTAGGTGGAGTTATATTCAGACATTCTTCAAGCAAACGCTTTTTCCCAATTAATCTTGGACCCTGTACAATGCTTAAATAAGTATTAGTGCTTTAGTTTTCTCAATAACATTGTAATCTAAACAATTGTAAACTCACAATAAATGCAATCCCAAACTTATGATCACGATAGCGCGTAAACTTTTCATCTCTCTGTTGTATAGCATTTTGAAGAGTCACTTTATATCTGTGCAATTCGTCATTACGTCCGAGGAGCGGGTGTCGCAAATTGGATGGTCTTTCTAACCAACTAAATGGAAAACTGAACATTGAGTTTCTCAATTACGGATAGAATCTTTAGAGTGTTATCTATTTCTGTAAAAGAATACTACTGGGGCTAGGCCATGAAAATTTGCATAAGACCACTTAGGAAAGATCTTTGGAAATTAAACCCCGAAGTGGTGATATAGAGGACGAACTCATTTTCCGGCCAATTTGGCACCCACGAGCTTGTTGCCAGGCGGTGAAGTGCTTCAAGTATTCGCTAAAGCTGTGAATGTCCGTCACGCCAATAGCGTAGTAAATTTGAAAAATAAAAGATGCAATTTTGTTTGAAAACCCGCTACTTTCTCGTCAGTCAGTTGTTCTCATACGTGTGTATGGATATAAAATAAAGAGTTTAAATAATTACTGTGCACATGTATGGGGTATTGCTAATAATAAACATACAGAAGATACTAAAACGACTGGCGGAAAAGAAGTGAAGAAAAGTGACAAGGATCTATTGACATGCAAACAACATGGCTTAAGTCATTAGCTATTCGAATATGCACTTACCAACAAAGAAACAAGATGCAAAATCAATAAAGTAGGTTAAAAGACTCGCCCGCGACTCCGTCCACGTGGAACTTTTGTTTTTTCGAACTGTCTATGTTATTGACCTAGTAAGGTCTTAACAGCTTCACCGGACCACTAAGGCGAGCGCTTAAGGCACTCAGCCGATTTCATTTGACAACTAGCTCAAGGGTGCACGGGACACCTCGGCTTGGGCTGTTGCCTGATACTTGCAATTCGCGACCTATCTGAGCTAACCTAAGCTAATTCATACATATATGAGTTGTTGAAACATATATGTGCACCAGGCATACATACCTCAACAACTCTTATATATATTTCGTAACGGATAATTTTCTAAACTATTTCAGTTTGATAAGGGAAAAAATAAAACCCTTCCACTTGCATGTGTAAGCGTGTATGCGTGCACGTGTGTGGAGGTGATATGTGAAATGTTGTCGCAGTGATGTAAGATTTTGTGTCACTGTATCGCGCGAGCAGCGTACTCAAGGGCTCCACGCCGAGGGAACGGACCTAGGCTTGAGCTGCTGCCGAGGGGAGCATAGTCTGGTGTGCGGGAGCGAAATTTACACCCAGACCACGGCGGCGTGATCTGTGGTTACGCAGGCGTGGGCGTGAGCACGCTCTGTTTAGAGAGACAGGCTGGTACTGATCGTTCACTGCCATTATTTCATCGGGAGGGTCGGTAAAAATATGTCGCGGACGTCAGCGCTAATGTATATATATTTAAGCTATCGGTAACAGTAAGTACTTTTTCTGGATGAAAGTTACCCTGTGTTTTTTTTTACTGTTATAGGCAGCAGTGGGTTAACACCAGATTTTCTGTCATAGATTTACGTTTTATGTTTAAATGTTTTTTGTACACTTAAAAAAATATCGCGTTATTTACGAATACCACTTTCACCATAGTAACACTGCCGCAGAAACAGCACAAAGAATACGGCTCAAAGAATATAACTCAAATCTATAAAGAATACGGAAATGCCTTGAAGCTATCTTGGATGGTAATTTTGTTTTTTTTTATGTGAGCATTTTCGACGGAGTAACTCTAAATGATTGACATTTCTCGGTGAAATGACATCGAGCCTTGTGCATCATTATTTGCTATTCCTCAAGTACACCTATATTAAATCGTTGTGTCAGGAGTTAAGAAGCTGTGATGAAGAATACTGCTACGGGTCAATCATACATTCATAAGTTAATTTGTCACTACTCGTGTTTAGGACGTAGGCCTGTCTCCCAGTGTTCACACAATGGGTGAGACGTTTTAATTTGTTATCCAAATTCATTTTATAAATATCACTACCGGACCCGCGCAACTTCGTCTGCACTAAATCGGTTATTATCGGTTCCGATTTTATTTCCAGACACGAAAAGTCTTTAAAAACCTAGAATTCGATTATAGCAACACCAACCATATTGGCAAGAAATATCTTTCAGGTATCACCTGGGCTGCTCCTCTGCCTTCCTTGCAAAAACGCAATAATTTTACCTGCTTATAGTTTTTATGTTCTAACCAACCCCATCAATTAACATGCTGTAAAAAGCAAATGAAATTTTCATTTTGGTTTAGCTCTTTGTTCTAATAAGAATTTGTAAAGTATAAATGTAACCTGTATCTAATAACGAAGTAATTTGTACTTAGTAATTGTAACATTTATTTTCTTTTTCACATAAACATAAACAATACAAATATATAACACATAAGAATACACACCTTTGTCTTTGTTA
This sequence comes from Antheraea pernyi, assembly GCA_015888305.1. NCBI lineage: Eukaryota > Metazoa > Arthropoda > Insecta > Lepidoptera > Saturniidae > Antheraea > Antheraea pernyi. The sequence goes on along the minus strand of MU161625.1, from coordinate 26,171 downwards.
AAATCAGACGGATGTAGTATATATATTGTTAAGTAAAATATCATACAATACAATACTAAATCGGGGCAATGGAAAAAAATGTGTTCTAGAGTGTCTTCATCCAACCCACATTCACATATTGAATCGTCTCTGATTCTGAGCTTTGCAAGATGGACTGGAGAGCACACGTCTACAGATAGATTCTCAGTCTACAAATAGTAGACGTAGCAAAATTGCAACTGTCACGAAACTTATATGGCCATGGCTTACCAGGAATGTTGTTCTGAATGGAAGCATATGATTTGCCTGTCATTGGGTTGGATAAATTCCAGTTTGAGTTCCATAATGGAAACATATCAGTCTTGTTTGGGTGGATAAATCCTGAATATAGGTTTTATAGTGATCAAAATATCCAGTCTGGATAACATCTTTAGCGATAAGATCAACAGCTTCATTACCCTGGATCCCACTAAGTCCTCGTATCTATGCCAGAATCACATAAATTCCTAAATAATAACATTGATACAAATGGAATTAATTAATTGTGATAACTGATCTTTCATTGAAATATGTCAAAAAAATATCAAATGTAGTGTAAAGAGTTTCAATAAGAAGCAAAAGCCCTTACTCTCTTGAAGAGAAACAATTAAAAAAAACATTTATATATATACATATATAGATTTTTTGGGCCAGGAACCATCGCGGGCGTCCACAGGACACGCTACTAAATTATTATCACAATCTGATCAGTAGTTTCGGCATGCATAGAGAACAAACGTACAAACATTGATTTTTAAGACAGCCTTAATAAAGGACTAGTGGACTGTTTATTGATTAAGGTAATGCAAGTTTCGATGCAATTGTATTGTTGTTGTTTAGTGACCTTGTTTGTTATCTTTCTTTGACAAAAATAAATAAGTATAATTTAATAAAAATAACCTTCGTCTGTAATACCGACGTGACTTACAATAAACTGTTGACGCTGTGGTTTGTAATTCAGTATTAACGAGTTTGTATTTAGTTGGCTGAGAAGCTATTGAATCGTAAACGTTCCATACATTCACTTTAGATACTTAATCCAAATTTGTCATACATACTGCTTGTGCTGCGTTGTTGGCATGACAGAACATTTTCAAAAATAACTTATAATTTTGATGTTTCCATGATTACAGACATAAAGAAACTCGAACGGCAAGCCGAAACAAGCGCTCAATTTATTTTTAATATTAAAGATAGGCAATTTTATAAGTAAGGTAAAAAAAAACAAATAAACGTAAAACCGAATTTAATTCGAATAATATCATCAAAATATCTCGAGGGTCACAGTATCATGGAATGATCTACAACATAATCAACTTAATAATTAAATTAAATATTCAATTATAACTACCTAATTAGTAAAAATACCTGTTCTTTTAAGTTTTTAATAAAAAAATGCAAAACTAGATAATTATACAAATAAACGTGGAAAAGACGTGTTTTTGTGATAATATTTTTCGCGCAGTTCAATGCCAACAAAAAATACAAATTTGGTTTCTAGTTTCATAATATACAGCAGTGCTAGGTTTATTAAGATTACGGCACGAATAGCAAACTCACAGAAATTATATTTCAGTTCGTGTAAAATTTATATTGTTATGTCGTGCTAACAAATCTGGATGTATCTCTAAATTCACTATGTCATTTTACATTTAATTATTCTTTATCAAATAGCGAGGACTTTCAAACAATCTAAAAATTGATACAGGGAATGTCGGTAATAGTAGTGCACTCCATAATTACTGACAGGTATTATATTTAATCCCAAAGTCTTTTGACAATATATTGTTTTATTTGTTGGACATTTAAGACGGTGGTTATAAACAATATTACATTGGTTTGTAGAATAATTCTAATTTCGGAATTATTGCCAGGTATTTCTTTATGTTGTTTACATAATAACCAAATAGGGAATAAAGGATTTGTTTCCCAATGATACTATCTAATTTCTTCCAGTTGGTATTGATGTAATCATGCACTTTCACAGCTGAAATTATAAAATAGGTTGTAAAATTAAGCATTCAAGTAGAAGCGATGAGAGATTCACTACGTTCAGCTTGAATGCTGACTCGGGGCCAGTTTATTACACACACATGTTCTGACAATATTGGTACAATTTTTATATTAACTTTACTATTAGTATAAAGAGCTTCATTTGTTTGTAGGATGTAATAGCCGGTACAATCAATCCCATTCTGATAATTAATACACTGATAGAAAGCAACGTTCTATTTAAACGATACATGCTATATTCCATTGTTATTAAGCTTTACTTTATTTAATGTGAACGAAGTCGCGAGCAGTTGCTAGTTATAAATGTTGTTATTCTTTTATCTTCCTTAAAGTTATTGACGCAAACTTATTTGAAAAAATGCATTTTGTAAAAGATTGGCCTGATTTAAATATTAGAAACTATAAAAATCTGGTCTTCACTTAGCAAAACCAGTAATTGCTTTTTAGGTAATAGTGTTCGCTCTTACAATGAAGTCCCGAAGCATGTTACCGATTTGACGGACTGTAAGTTTAAGCGCCATGACAAGCTGGGTTTTAGTTTTGGTGTCAAAAGTCAATATAAATGGTGTCAATATAGAGGTTTAGAATTTCATTACAGTGTCTTTTGGCGCTTAATATCGATGTGGTCAAAGGTTCAGAGACTAGTTTTCAATTACACTTAAAGAACAGTCTTCTATACATTAAAACAGATATTCCTTGAGTGTGGTGCCTATTCGGGTATTAGAAAAAGGTTAGGAAATTACTGTTTTATCTTGATGTTTTCCATTTCTAAAGGCTCAGGCATTTTAGGGTTTGAGTCGAGGTTGATGTAAGACGTTGTCTTATTTACTGTACCTGGAGTCGGAACATCAGTACAATTGTATAATGAACTATTACAGTAGTCATCGATTTTTTTAATGAAACATGTAATGGTATAATTTACGTGTTGATACCCGGGACTTCTTTTATGAAGATTATTATCTCGATAATATATTGCATGTACGAAAGTAAAATTTTAACAAAAATATGAATAGCAAAACATATTTTGATTACAATAGATCCTTAGTATTATTTTGTGTTGTTTATATAAGTATTATAAAAAAATAACAACTTTATTTCATATAATGATGTCGTGATTGCTGTTTCTTTAGATGATGACCAGGCGCGGAACTAATTTAGCAAAGAAATTCTTTCCCTGTATCATTTTATTTATATAGATTATGATAGAACTAAACTTATTACTTACATTGCTCATTGTCTCCGTTAAACAGATTAGTGAAATTATAAACAACTTTTCCTTGTACATCTCTAGAATATACTTCGTAGTATGTGATGTTCAAGAATTCCTTATCGCTCTCGCCGATATATGTCTCGTATCCTCCGTGCAGTATGAATTTATAATTTTCTAAAATATAACGTTATATCTTAGTATAATTGGGAGATATTGACAGTAACTTAAAGTAAAAAAGGCAAATAATTTTCATTTGTTTGTCCAATTTGATGTCACGTCTCATCCTAATATTCGAGCCGAGCCTGAGGGGATGGGTCCGGGGACCCATCTCCTCATTGCACCGGTGAGGCTGACGAGAGGAGACTACTGGTTGTGTACCTAGTAGTCTCTCTGCAGTACTCAGTTGAGGTAGGGCATAGCGGGATTCGTCTCGCTCAAAACTCGGAGCAGCCCGACTGGGTAAGTACCTCCACCTTACAGAAAATCACAACCAAATAACGTTATTTCCTATAGCGTTGTGTTCCTGTGGTGAGTAAGGTCGCCAGAGCTCAATGAGGGTACGTTGTACTGGACAGCGGAGGACCTATGGTGTTATCGCGGCTATTGGGATGTATGGGCGCGTAGTGTCGGCGCGGCGGTCAGGGAGACCCGGTGAAACGGCTTACCGCTGGCCGCCCGCAGATTAGTAGGGTTCCCGAACCCAGGGATCACTTAATCTCCGCCCTGGGAGGCTGAACCTCCAGTCTGCGCATAATCCTTGGAGTGGTAGTCGTGCCGGAGGAGGAGACCGGAGTGGACCCGGCTGCTACTACAAGGGGGGACCGGGGGCCCTTCCGTGCGCCGCGCTGACAAATCGCACTACCCTTGCTACCCTTTGGCAGGTCTTCTATCTCT
>MU161625.1:9374-19596 GCA_015888305.1 Antheraea pernyi | reverse complement strand
TGAGAAAATCCTTCGGTTTTAAATTCCTCATTTATCAAGGAAGGCTATAAGCTACATATCATCACACTAAGACCTATAGGAGCGGAGCACCAATGAAAAATATTTCAAAATCGGAGTTAACATACATATTATTTTTAAATATTTTCACTTTCTACATAAACTAAATCGCAAGTTAGGGTTAGCACAGAACACTGAAAGAAAGAAGAACACAGAAGCTAGTGATTAATAAAAGTATTTTACATTTATAAAAATAAGAAAACATCTATGCTACTTCATATTGAATAACTCATATACATACGAAATTTTTAAGGAAATCAAAGGAAACCATAAATTTAAAAGACAAATAGTATTATGTAAAAATTCACCTCACCTCACGTTTTGCAAGTGCCTTGCTGAGATCTGCCTTATTGGCGTTGACTAGAAGTGTGCAATGGTGATAGCCTGTCAGACGGCTTAACCTTGCAGCTGTTCCAGAAACCTGAGTGTTTCATTGTTAAGGAAAAAGTTTCAATATTTACTAATGACTCAGCTATACCATAGATATGTATAACATAAAATGTTAAAGTATGTCAAATCCTGTATTATGGTATTTTGCCAATACCCTCAGTTTTTGACATTTTGGAGATTGGTGTAAGCATTCTAAGCCTATATCAAACAAAAAAGGTGTCCCACCATATGAGATCTATTGTCCTATCATTAGATATTATCTCACCTCTAATTTAAAGGTTTTATTAATTTTCCATTATTTAATTTCATCTTTGGTCAAGAAGAATACTTTCTAATATTATACATGCAGATATTAGTTTGTTTCTTAAGTGTTTACACCATAACTACAGTTGTGAAACTAGGCATACACAATTTCACAGGTATAGAAGAGGATATAGGGTAACTTTCATCCGAAAAAATAAACTGTGAAAAAAAAATAAAATGAGCGAAGCAATGTGTACAAGCTAGTCACATATACAAAAAACCCTAACTGATATTATAAATGTGAATACGAGTTTGTATCTTGTATGTTGTCAGTGGTATAGAAAAGGACCTTGTATAACTTCCATCCAGAAAAAATTGACTGTTCTGAAGGATATACTGAATCTACATTTATATGAACAAAGATGTGAATAAAAACTAGTAGATTTATAATTCATAAAAAAAAGTTAAAAAAGGATACTTTATATTTATCCCTAACAATGATATCTTGACGCTCGTTGATTACAGACTTAACACCAAATTCCCTGAAGAGTGCTCTTTTAATCAGTTCCAAGTTGTATTTTCTATCATATCTCTCCCGGGGTGTGAAAAATGTGATGTTCAAGTTTCCTCTGTCATGGTAAACTGTACCACCACCACTATTGCGGCGAGCTAAAGCAATTTCCTTTTCAGATAATAAAGGAATGTTAGCCTCTAGCCATGGATTTTGGTGTTTTCCAATCACAACACATGGCTCATTACGCCACACCATCATCACATGGTGGTTCGTAAAGTCCATGTTACGGTACATCCAATCTTCCAGTGCTAGATTTGTATAAATATCGGTGGATTGTGACATGAAGACCGATTTTGTGACTTTGTCTTCTGGTGGTAGTTCACGGTCCTTCTTCTGAGATGCAATCTTATTAGCAGTGGAAAAGTTCAGAGCACTAGCTCTTCTAGTGATTCCAACCACAAAGCCAACAGTGCCTGTGGCGACTCGTTTCATAATTGCCTGGGCCATCTTTCCTAACTAATAACAATAATATAAATGAAGAAAAAACGGATACTTTTCTGTATGAACCTTAAGATAACAGTTTTTAAGCGTAAATTATGTAATATTAATAAACTAAATTTTATTACTAATGAGTGTTCAAATAAGTCATGTAAAAGAGTCCACTAATGTTTGGCACCACAGGCGTCAGTGTCAGCCGAAGAGAGTGAGATAAGGTACTCGTGGAGAGCAATGGTTTGATGCAGCCACTTCCAGGTTTGGTGCAGGGTGCTAATTCGATAACGAATGCCCAAACAATCACCACAGTCACTTGGCATTCCTCCTCTTGGATGCAGAGTTAAAGAGAAAATCACAACACAATTAAGACACTAAAGAAATAAACGTCCGACGACAGTATGTTATTTTATACGCGTATAATAAAATTAAATTAAATTTACAAAAGGCAGTCGACTCTATCCACTGTAAGACGGGCAACGAATTAAACAGAATACTCTGCGTGGTCTCGTTTTATTCACACTATATTGATAGGCGGTCTGAGGAATCAGGAGGTCGAGCGAGGGCATTGGAAGTACAGTCCAAGACAACAAACACAGCGATAAGAAGCACGAAGCGACCACGCGTAGCACGACCTTATCGTATATTATATACAATTTATCAAAGATACAAACGATTAAGAATCTAAATAATTTGTAATCATAAATATCTTTTAATAGATATAATGCATAGGTATAATAATACCTACCTACGACACATAAAATCTTGTCATTCTTCTTTGGAAATGTCACGTGAGGTTTTTTCATTAAATGACATCGCAGAACCATTAGCCAACGTTTTAGTTACTGTAAATTATCTAGATATAGGTCCATAGTCCAGTCATATAAGTCAAAAAGAGGGTTAAGCTCTGAATGAGAGATAATTAGCTGTGAACTCGTATAAACCCTTGTTTAGCCAATTTAAAAGTTTCTTGAAATCCCGTGTCAGTGTCTTCGGATATCTAAAGTCAAAGGGCACGAATATCGGTTTTTTGCTAATAACTCTCATCCTGTGGGTTTAGTACTACAAACAAAAATATTCTTGATTAATAACAATTATTATCAAATAAAACACAATAAGTAATAAAAAATGAAATTATTTATCATTATAGAATATTTGAAGATATTATAATGTCTTTATATTGCATATTATTTATTCGAAGTAACTGACTTTGCATGATGCTTTAAATACGCCAACGCTGCATGCTCTTCGCCGTCTATTTCAAAAATTAACAAATTTTTAAGATAATAGCTGAAGAGATTTTTATTCCCCACACTGTTCATCCAACTTGTAAATAGCATTAAACACATAGAAATCAATATCTTTGCAAAAATAATTGGATATATTAAGACACATACATGAGATTTCATGAGACTTCGGAGACAATTTTTAGATTGACAAAAAAAAGACTTATACGAGTTTACAGCTTATTATTTTCCACTCCGAAGTGAAACCTCCAAATATGACTGGGTTATTATTGTCACCGTGGTTGCATTTACTTCCAAATGTTACGCGCCTTTCCGATGGACGACTTTTGTTTGGGTATTGCCTCTAAAACCTCGTTCAAGGAATAAATAATCATACACAAGATACTATGAAAATCTTTTTTAACTTATTCGAACACCGCCTCAAATTATGTCGGTTCGTGCCTCTACGAGGTGAAGCGTTCGATGAAGGAAAACACTTATTAACCATGGCATGGTGGTAGGGTTTATGCTAATGTCCGCCGGGCTAACTGTAACTGTGAGTGTTCAAATAGCTGCGCTTGATAGTTGAAATAAAACACATTTATTTTTATCTTAAATAACAACTTATGTAATCTATACAGCTAATATTATATAAAGGTAAAGTTTGTGATGTTGTAAGGGGTAATCTCAGGAACTACTGGTCCGATTTGAATAATTCTTTCAGTGTTATATAGCTCATTCATCGAGAATGGTTATATATATCATCACGCTAAGGCCAATAGGAGCGGAGCACAGATGAAAAATGTTTCAAAATCGAGATGTTATTTTTTGAGAGCTTCTGCTGTGTGTCAGCGTTAGCCCAGAGTAGTAACTATTACTACGCGTGCGACGTCGCGGGCAGAAGCTATTAAGTAATTATATTATCTATAATCTATACTAATATTGTAAAGAGGTAAAGTTTGTGAGGTTGTAGGGGGTAATAATCTGGGGAGTCGGAGAAAAATGGTCGAACGAAAACGTTTCTTACGAACGCTGCCGTAATTATGAGATATATATGATTGAGTTCTAGAGAAAAGTTATAGCTTGATAATGCCTATTACCGCCCAACGAAGTGGGCACGGGTTGGCTAGTATGATATAAAACAATATATCTACAAATATTCCTAATTCTATGTTCAAAATGTAAGGAGGTTTTAGTTCGTAACAACAGTCTAGTGACTTCTAGGTTTAGCATGATGCCGTCTTAGATAATCTCGTCATTGAATATTAAATGAATTAAAATTTCAGCATGAATGGGTCGGCTCGCCTGGGGTAATACCAACTTCTCACAGAAAACCGACGTGAAGTAACAGTGCTTGCATTGTTGCGTTTCGTTCAGTCAGTGAGAGCGCCGGAGGCCCACCTCCTTTCCTCCATGCCCTTCCCCTTTCTCCATTTCCTACCCCTTCCCCATACACAGATTGGCATCGCACTTGCGACTCCTCTGGTGTTGCTAATGTCTATGGACGGTGGTGATCACTTAACATCAGGTGACCCACCTGTTGGTTTGCCTCCTTTTGACATAAATATAACCAATAAAGTTTCACATATATTAAATGCTTGTGCAATACATAGCAGGCGTATTGACAAGTGAGTTATAATGTAATGAAATAAAATCTTTCTCATGTTGCACATAGGAAGCATTTTGGATTCATAACATTTTATGGAAAGTTATTTTTCGTATCATTTAAAAAATATAGCAGTATCATGAAATGTTCCACGCCTAAAATTTGACGTTTGGGCAGAACAAACTATATAATATATACAAATTCTTAAATAAAAACCTGGCTATCATATTGAGAACACGCATAGGCAGTCTGAAACTAAGAGAAACAGATCAGACCTTTCCAACAAAATAATGAATAAACTCTTAGTGATCTACAATCTGAACATTACTGAAAAACTTTTCTTATATTGAACAACACCTTTCTTATATTGAACAACACCACTGATAAAAAAGAACTTCGTAATTGGCAGCCCTCGAAAAACCATAATAGTCATACTTAAAAAACTTGTATTCAGTGCCCTTACTAAATCCATAAAAAATGCAGTTGACATTGACATTTAATGTGAAGTGACATATGAAAAGTTATTCATAATACGGGTGCCTGCTGAAAATCTGCCTATCTGAGAGGTAGTAATACAAAAATTATATAAAAATGGCGTTTCGTGCTACAGCTGTAAGAGCTTTTAGATCTACGGCAGTCGCTTGCAGTAAGTAGGAACCATTGTGTACTCCTAATAATATCTAAACAATATGAACCGCTTCACGTTATGTAACTGTAACTTTTGTTTCCAGATAGTTTGAGCAAGTGGGCATATAATCTATCAGGATTTAACAAATACGGTATGATTTTACGTATCTATTCACTCATTATATAGCCATTAAATTATTAGGAAGAACACTTTGTATCAACTGTTCAAAAACATTACCATGTGAAAAACACTACTACCAGGTGAAAACACTACCAATAATATATTAAGATTTTCTTTAATATATTAAGATTTTCTTTAGAAGAGGATTGTCTTTGAATTGGTTGTGGTCAAAGTTTCCGATTAATATTTAATCTTGTCATGCACGTTGGATAAAATGTTGTGTTATAAGGGACTGAATCAAAAATATTATTTTATATTGTGGTGTATTTCGTTTATTTTTACTGTTTTTACTAAACTTACAAAGTAATTGGCTTAATTCCTTAGATGTATACTAAATATGCATTGTGTTTCAATAAAATATTTGAATTGTAAGAATTCAGGAATTTCTTTCATTCAATAATATGTTCACTTGTTTTGTTTTCTTCAAGATGTGAAAATAATTTTTAATGATCAGTACAATGGCGTGGATGCTGAATAAATGAGTAAAGCTAAAATTACATGTAGCATTCACTATTTATTGTATATGTCAGTATGCCTTAATCTGTATTTTTTAGTAACAAATATATAGTATGTATTTTATCTATGCTTGTAGTATAACTATTTAAAATCATAATCAATAGTTTATAACTCTAAAAATAATTTTAATAAACATTACCTATATAATAATAATATGTCAGACACTTGGAAATAGACAAGTTGCTGTTTTTTTTCCCTGTGGCATAATTTCTCATATAAAGAATGTGGATTTATGTAGCTAATTATTTTATGTCTAGTTTTAAACCTTTATAGACACCTGTACCAGTAAATGTATTACCAGACTATTTACAGATTTAATTTGGTTCACATAGATACCACATAGTAATATAGTGTCCTGGCGAAACATAAAAAAAGTTCTGCGATTGTGCCAACTCCTACAGTGATTCAGTTTCAATGTATTATATTTAAAATTGTCTAAAATGTTTTAATCTTCTCCAAATAAAAAAATGTCCTGAAAGGTGTAATGTGTATGGTAATAAAACTTTTAATGTTCTGATGTTAGACATCAATACCTACAATTAATATTATCTTGCCACATACTATTTCATAAGATTCTAGAATAATGGTAAAGAAAGAGCTGTGCTAAAAAAAATTACTAAATATTTCACATTAATTGAGAATGGGTTAAAAAAAAATCAAATTTGAAGAACATGGTGGGGTGCTTGATATATTAAATAATTTAATGGTGTAATGAAAACTGACTTCTTTTTAGAAATAGTCATAAACAAAACTTATGAATGAAAAAGAATTCCAATAAAAATGACTTTTTGTTTAAAATTTCTTTCAAACAAACTGTCCTGTTATACATTCATTTATAGCATTTTGAATAACCATAAATTATAAAACCATCTCTATTTTTTCTTTAGTTATGTGAATATAACATTCAAAACAAAATAACATTTGGTCACATGACACAGAATTGTAACCCACCCAAGGTCCACTTTTTAATGAATGAAACAAACTTTATTCTTTAGCTTTATTTATGGATCTAGGATAATGTGGCTGCTGTATACTGATTATTAATTATTTAGTAATAATATTGAAAAAATAGATTCATTGTAATTTACTACGTCCAGCTGGAATTGTTTGAATACTAGCTATCCATATATCCAGCTGTAAAAAACATCCTTCCATTCTACCTTCCTTAAAATTATGTGTCATACCTTTTTTAAGCTTGTGCTACACTTCCACTAAGCCACATTTAGTGTTTTGCTTTAGTTTTAAACAACAATTAATTTCATTTACAAAGATCAGGAGACTTAAAACATTACTGTAAATGATTTAAATAATTTTATACAATTTCTCATATTTTAGATCATTTCATAATTTTAAACCAAAGATGAGTAATGCTGATGAGACAATAATGTTCAATTGATTTGTATAAAATAAATACATATATTTTTTATTTTGCAAATAGGTCTTCTTCGTGATGATTGTCTGTATGAGACTCCTGATGTAACTGAAGCTCTGCGCCGTCTCCCCGATCATATTGTTGACGAACGTAACTTCAGAATCGTTCGGGCCATGCAGCTCTCTATGCAGAAGTCGATTCTCCCTAAGGAGGAGTGGACGAAGTTTGAAGAAGACAAGCTTTACCTCACGCCTATTGTAGAACAGGTTAAAAAGGAAAGAGTAGAGAGAGAAAATTGGGAAAAAGAATATTAAACAAAATGCACAAGAGGAGTTTATAATTTAATGTTTACCTTATTTAAATAAATTTAGTTGATCCACTTTATTAGTTTTAATATTATTTGGGATGTAAGGGGTGTCAAATAACATCATGAGGCACCCAAGCCAAACCTCACCTGCATGTAGTGCACCCTGCCGAATAACGAACGAGGCAATGGCGTTACCGGAGTGGTAAGGTTCTACAGCCTGACTGGGTCGCGACCACCATGTATATGGCGAAAAAGCCCGTCATATCGATTCGCTTCTGCGGGTAGCGTTTCGGGATCAGCCTGTGCATATTCAGTTTTTCGCAGGCCGGCATGACAGCGGCGACCGGCGATGGAAAGTGTGTCACTCAGTTGTCGCCGTTGTTTTTGGATTGTACTGTGCTTACCATCAGGCATAGTGCAGTCATTTCGCAGTGCTACAATTAAAAAAATCTAGTTAAAACAAAGTCATAAAATATCACGCTGATGGGTTTGACTCAGTTTTCAGTTATTGTATACATACTTATTTAATTATTTTTGTATACATATTTATAGTGACCACAATCTCATCTGATATTGGAGTCTGATGAATAGTGATGTGGTCTAAAATGGTAAACACGATAAATCTAAGGGCACTGGCTAAGTACAGCTGCCACAACACACTAACAGGTGCTTGGTAACAGACAACTCAAGAGTGGTACCTGGGCAGGCTAGCTTAAAAAAACCTTACAACCATACTATGCTCTCATTACAATGTTTTCCTTCACAGGAAGCTCCAACACAGTTGCAAGGATTCGAACCTAAGTCCATCGACATTCTGTTCGAACACGCTCTCAACTAAGCTTTTATTGACATCTGTATTCATGGATTCAAAACATCTATCCAGTTACAATGTTTGATGTTCAGGTACATTAAAAAGTAGGTACTCTAAAACCTACCCTAGATCAAAACTCACAAAAATATATGATATACATATAAACAAATTAAAAGAGTAGGTAGGTATAAAACTAATTTTAATAATTTTTGTCTTGTTTTATTAGTAAAGTCATATTTTACATATAGACCTATTTGCACAATTTGCGATAAAATGGCTATCTGTAGGTAGTATTATTCCTCATTACATATTAAACTGTGGGATTTGCTATATTAAATAAATATATAATATATATATATATACATATAAAACGATAAAAATTGTTTGACATTGACAAGAACCATTTATGCTAGAGCCATCTGAGATTAGCTTCACCTGTGTCTCCCCATTGAATCATATTATCATTATCACTAAGGATTTATAGAAATTATTAATATATATAAACATATCTAATTATAAACCTCTTAGCGTGGCCAGTAATTTAAAAACCACAGGATTATCAACGCGAAATTAGCTATCGTTTCTATGTCGTACAAAAACTAATTGTTTTATTTTATAATTGAATACTCAAAAATCAAGTTTCCTAAAAATAATACACAATCTGTGCCCCCATATTTGATCTAGAATCTACAACAACTTTCTACTATGCTATGATCGTGGTGCGAAATTACGTATTTTAGAAGCTACTTCTATAAAAGCCCTGGTTGTTCTCGAGATTGGCGTGTACATACATTAGTCCGGTGAAGCTGTAAAGGCCTTGCTGCCAATAGTCAGTTCGAAAAAAATTTGCCCAAACATAACAAAACTTAACTTCGTAATTTAATATAGATTTATTCGCATATCCTATACCAGTCGTATAACTAGCAAGCTAGTGTCCCACAACTGGGTAACATTAATTTCGCAATGAAAGCAGGCTTAATAAATATTGCCAAAGACGTATTGACAATTTTATTGTTAATATTCACAATATCTCACACAGTTATATTATGAAGCATTTAAGTTTACTCGTGATTTTCTAGGAGATAGTGACAAATTCAAATCAGTAAAATCATGCAAATATGGGAATATCGTTGACACCGACAAAGCTTGAATCCGCGAACATAGAATAGATATACCGCCAGTATACCATGTTACCACTTTGAACTCTGCTTCATGACTGCAGATGATTTGAGTTTATTGAAATTAACAACCATTCATTTACCCTTACAACATTTCAGATTCTTAATAATGTATGAAAGTAAACACACAATATAGTAGATAAAATTTTATTCTACTCAAATAGTTTATTATAATATAAAAACAATAAAATATTTTTTCATTCAAACATATGGCAAATGAACGCATAATAAAATGGCCTCTGAAGAAATAGGGGCAATTAATTTTTAACAATTTAACTATATAATAAGGTTTATCAAATGGTCCCCCTAAAATAAATGATAGTTTTATTCATGTTCTTAGGTACAATGTTTGAACACGTTTAATAGTGAATAAATATGGTAATAATTTTCGTAAAAGTTTAACATCACATAATCGCAAAAAGAAAAATCACATTTTTGTTTAAATATGTTATAGGTGTAACTTATGCATAATATCATCTGATGGTAAATGACAATGTGGTATCAGATAATAATACTCTAAGCCTAAAGGGGAATTGGAACTCAATTTAAGTTGCCGGAACACATCTATTGGTAATTGGTGAAGCATTTTCAACTTTAGGTGCTTTTATTTTCAACATAGTCAAGGCGGCAGCGGCGCTCGGACGACTCCTCCCCAACACGGGGGGGCCGGGTGCCGCCTGCCGCCGCCTTTACATGGGGGTA
>MU161624.1:26081-37839 GCA_015888305.1 Antheraea pernyi | reverse complement strand
AATTCCAAAAAGTATTTATGTACTTATCAATTCCAAACTTCTTATAAATAGTGCGGGAAATCTATTTTATGAGATTATTTCGTGTAATAGTAATCTAACAACAATACTGACAACAAGAAATATATATTAAGATTGGAGGTATACAGAATTTTATACAAAACGGTTTTAAGTATATGATACTTTTTGCTAAATAAGAATGATGCGGGTAGATCTACAAAATTTTCAAACGGTACATTAAAATAGCGTTTTGAAAAAGTTACAAATATTTAAAAAAAACAAGGAGCCTTGTTCATTATTCATAACTTTTTTTTGGTCGAGTAAAAAGATTTGAAATGAACTTGGAGAAATGATTTTTAAAGAGTAGGAAAAGATGAAACTTTCAGCCAAATCCGAGTCCGAGGGTCCGAGTTCAAAGTAGTCGATTGTGCGTGAAATACTAAATATTAGGTCTTTACCTATGAAATTGCCGTTTTGTATGAAAAAATTTAAACAACGTTATGAGTATAATAATAATTGATTATCTATGACATTGTTATAGAAGAGGAGCCACAAGGTGAAGAAACTGAGGCCGGTGAGGACAAGTATGATTGGGGTAATGGAAGTGGTAATTGGGAAGAAGCTACTACCACTGATAAAGATGATTGAATACATTATACAAATACATTTATAAATACCAATTTATTTCAGTAATTTTTTTTCTTAATTGTAACTTTGTAATTTAAATCTTTTGGAATGTTGCGGGGGAGTGCATTTTCTTTAGTTTTATATCCAGAACCCAGGTTCATTTCTAGAAAGAAACATATAATTTGTAAGTTATTCTTATGAATAAAAGGTACTTGACTTATATTTCTTTAAATAACTTTCTCTACCTTTTAATAACAATTAGAACGTCTGCGCCGTCGACGACGTAAGCATCCATGAGTAAAACCAAACCATAAAGCCACAGCGAGTACAACTAAAAGTCGTACAAGCAGTACTCCTTGTATCTTAGGGTCGCCGAAATCTAACGATTTTGTTGGTGTTATTGTCTTCTCTGCAATCGGGGTACCTTTTTTAGAACCCTTTGTCGAGCTCGAAGATGCTTTTTTTACAGCAGAAGAACTTTTTGCCATTCTCACAGGAGATTTAACTTCCTCTATTTGCCCCATTGTACCACATACTTTTTAATATATTACTTTTATGGTCATGTTTTGAGTTTTTATTGTAGTTATTACTTTTGTAAAGAAGTTACATGATAATGTGTTTGAAAGTTAGATTCGTGTATGTCTTAATGACTTTATAATGGCAGTAGAAATTCTGGTCTCTGAATTTTGATGGAATTCCAAAAAGTATTTATGTACTTATCAGTTCTAAACTTGTTACAAATTATAGTGCGGTGTTATAAATTATAATCGAACAACAATACTGACAACAAGAAATATATATTAAGATTGTAGGTATACAGAACTTTATACAAAAAGGTTTTAAGAATACGATACTTTTTGCTAAAATGAACGATGCGGGTAGATCTACATTTTTTCTAAAAAAAGGACATTAAAATAGCGTTTTGAAAAAGTTACAAATATTTTAAAAAAACAAGGAGCCCTTGTTCATAATTCATAACTTTTTTTGGTCGAGTAAAAAGATTTGAAATAAACTTTGAGAAATGTTTTTCAAAGAGTAGGAAAAGATGAAACTTTCAGTCAAATCGAAACGGGTCTGGGTTCAAAGTGGTCGATTGTGCGTGGAATGCTCCATATACCACTACAAACGGTAAAAAATTTAAACTCTGTATTTATTTACCAGCTTGCGGAATAGACGTCCGTTGGACCACCATCACCAATATTGTGAAAGTTCCAACTATCGATATTAGAATGCAAAGAGTGGTCGTAAGCATGTTATAATATTATAATTTCTTAATCATTATTTCTTGTGTAATTCTTGTTCTAAGTGTATTTGTAATCCTGAAATAAATAAATCATTTTTTTTTATAGAAATTGATACAGTAGATTTTGATACATGCAAAACGACAAACAAGCACTCTATTCTATAGAAAGATAGAAGATTATGTGGTTGTATATAATTTTTATAAATAAGAAAAATACTGGATACAATTGTATATCAAATATGCTTGAACATAGGTCAACAAAAAAAAAAAAATTTTTTTGGGTTTCTGTACTCTTGCTTAAATTCTGATTCTAGACATTGAAAAACACTTAAATATTCATATTTAGTTCATAAAGTTTGCTTTGGTCTGATTTACGACGATAAGTATGATTTAATTTATTTCATAAACAAAAGATTACTACTACATCTGAACGAATTTAAAGACAATATGGGGGCCTACTACAAGGAACAAATAGAACATTTTCACCAAGATGTGATGGACTTTGAACAGCGATATCAAGGGCAGTACAACGAGAATATGATGGGAGATTACATTTGGGGTTTAGTACGAGAGAGCTCATACGAGCATAAAAGAAATACAAAAAATATTCACTTTTAGACATTAGTTTCTTGTTATTAAACATATATATATGTTATTGTTTATCACAAATCTAGAATAAAAAAGACTCTTGTATCTAAAAAAATGTTTTCTAATTATAATTTACAGTGGAAGTGTAGACAAATATAAAAATCAACAATTTTTGCCGAAAAATTGTTCTATTTTCTACAAAAGCAAACTTTAATCGGAAAAAAAAATTATTTCGTTATTTTTGTCCTAGGAGAAACCAAAATTTAATATGTAGAAGTTAGACCCAAAAATCGTGTTGACCGGTGTAATTCTCTGGCGAACTTGCTTTTGAACGCCTATTTGATAAAAGTGATAACTCAGTGGACTTTTTTACAATACAGTGTAAATTCTTTATCATGAATTTCAAGAGACCGTGCATTTTTTTTCGTTATATGGAGTGAAGAGAACAAAGAAATGGTTTTGTGGTATTGAAGACATCCGGTATACATGTAAGCTTTTGTGAATCATAAAATTTCAATTGTATGGTACATAAACAAATATATGTATGAATAGCTTAGTTAGGTCAGATTCGGGATTTCGACAACAGCTCACGCCGAGGTGTGCCGTGCACCCTTGAGCTAGTTGTATGAATAAAATCGGCTGAGTGCCTCAAGCGCTCGCTTTAGTAGTCCGGTGAAACTGTAAAGCCCTTGCCAAGACAATAGCGTAGTGAGTTCGAAAAAATAAACCAACCAAATAGAACTAATTTTTACGTCATAGAAAGTTTTTCGTTATAATGAACGACGTTATACTATTTACACCGTATACATTCAATGAGATTTAATAAAACAATCAAAATTTGAACTTGTGAAAAACAAAAGTTTATTGCTACATTTTATAACATAATGAATTCACTCTTCTTCACAAAGCATAGTTTAAAAACAGCATTTTATAACATAAAGTTGGTTTTTATTATAATAATGTCCCTGCTTATCTAGTATAAATATTCTCATTGAGATTTTTGTTAAAAGTTGAAATGTTAATATTCACTACAAGTTCTATATTAAAAGAACAAAGTTTAATGAGGAATATTTTCACAATCTTTTTGGAATGCATTGTATATTTAGCTTATATTTTTTATTTGTGTACATGAATGCCAGTAAGCAGATTTTAAAAGTAAAACTTCTTTACGCACGCTTGACTTGGGCAGTACGCTGGTCAATGGGTGACGAGAGCGTTACGAAAAGTGTGATCGGGCGAGGAAAAAGGAAGTTGAAAGTTTTTTAGTTACGTCTCGTATTATCAATAAAGACCCATAATAAATTTAAATATTTGTAGAAAATTAATATATGTATATATTATACAATGTCCATATATAAACACACATATAGATGAGCTGAAGAAGTTTTACTTCAGTTGTGTGGTCTTAAACACTAGTTTTTTTAACAGCGAAATTAATTACTAGTACAACAGCAAATGTTAATTATGTGATCATGCAAGTGATTTTTGTAACTATGTTTTTGACAAAACTAGTTATATGGGCAATTATTAAAAAAAACTATTTAATTAAAGTTGGTGAGATTTAGAAAAAGGATTTTCATGGGAAAGTATGAAAAGAATTCTAAATCCTGTAGATGAAATTATGGTTGTAAGAATATTACTGTATTAATGAATAACTTTATAGCCTTTCAACACAAGCAATTAATGTATGTATTTATAAAGTAAGCACATGTTTCGAAATTATCTTAGAATTTAATTACACAATTTCATGTAGATTCATTAATTTAACATTTAAACAGTGACAGGCTGCGCGTATATTGCGAATATTTAGAATTTGTCACTCTCGAGTCCATGTCTCAGCAGTATTTTTTTTTGTTTTGGAAGTGACTTTTTTGTTTCCTTATGGATTAGATTTTACTTAAAAATCGATAATTTAACTGTTTTTCTGGCATAGTCTGGAATGTAAAATTTGGATCATATACCAATTGAGACTTAAAAATACCATTAAGTCTTAATACTTGTTTATTTTTATATTTATAAAAGATAGTGATGGTTAAATATCACTATAATTTTGAAACACTCGAGTTGATTTTCATAACAAAACTGAATTTCAATGCGAGACATCATGTCCTTTATAAACTTATCATGTCACCAGTTAAAGGTTAAATATGTTTTTGAAGTTCATAGTATTTATGTTGTAATCTAATGTTAAATTTACTTAGCACATAATCCTAACATAATTAAGTATAGGTTGGAACAAATAATATACTGAACCAATGATTTACAATTGTAAAAGATGAGAAACTATTTTGACACATTATTATGAGTTATATGTCTTATAAAAGACTAGCAAAGACTTATTACAATAGAAAATAATAATAATCAGTGGTATTCATTAAAGAGGGTACTTTCTTAGAAATATGTTACAAAGAACATATCTTTATAACCACTTTTTACATTTGCATCTACTTATAAAATTAACAAACGTAACTTTAAAATATTTTTACTAATAGCTATTAATGTACCACTTTATTCCGTATAAAAGCACAAATATCCACTCGTAATTAAACATCTTTAACACTAACTGATATTATTTGCTAATATTAAACCGAATCATTTTATTCTATATCAGGCAGATCTTCATCATCGGCAGAGCTTGTATCATCTTTATCGTTTTCATCACCAAAATCGCCTATTTTATTTGAAAACATATCATTCATATCATCATAATCATCACAGCTTTCATCCTCATCTTGCCAGCGGTTGAAGTCGACTTTGAGCCAATGATGTTTCTTCTTGTCGCTTGTAAGTGTTGGCCAGAAAGGCTCATCAATATTTTCTTTAGCTAACATCACTTCTATTAATCTGCCTTTGTTAACATACATACTTTTTTCTGGGTCTACATCGGCAAATAAGGGTATTTCAATTTCATGAAGTTTTTTCTCCGGTTCACATATACCTTTGAATGATATCGTTTTTTTTTCGATTTTAATATCTGGTTTCACACATTCAACATTAAACGTCAAAAATACTCGTGCACTTCTCTGAGCCCATGACACTGACGGTGGAGTAGCAATTACTTCCGACGACATTTTTGCTGAAAATAAATGGATTTCTTAAATATTTATTACAGCTTAAATGAATAATTCTTTAATTACATTATTTACTTACTATTTATAGATTTAACAGAATTTTACTCTAGAAGAAGCCGCGCCACCCACCTTTTAGAACGATTACTGTCATAGATAAAAACTAATTATAATGTTGCTAGATGACTGTCTGGCGATATTATAGAAATGAAACTCTATGTACGTATATGTACTGTTTTTGTTATTAGATATCATTAAAAATAAATAAATTACTAAATAAGATTATTTGAGTGATTGAATACCATCTTATAAAATAATGTTAACAATAATTACAATTCAAGAATAATGGTACGTAAATGATATCTATAGACAAATGTTTGTCGACAGTATTGCTAATAAAACGTAGTATTTATCGAAAATGAACCTTTAATATAATTCAAAGAGGATTAGTAATATGGTATTTTATTAGTTTTAAAATTTTGAAATTTTACTTTGTAAGTTCTTTGCTACTATAATAATGTTTTTTTTTTTTATCTGCTTACGCTATTGACCTAGCAAGGTCTTAACAGCTTCATTGGACTACTAAGGCGAGCGTTTAAGGCACCTGCAGATTTTATTGCATGGCACACCTCGGCTTGGGGTGTTGCCTGATGCATGCAATTCGCGAACTATCTGAGCTTTTTCTTTTGTTTCTATCAACCGCACTACTTGGGGTGACACGAGATCTCAATGGACTTCATCGCGTCGCCCCAAAGCTGTTTGCCCGGCGTCAGAATGCGCTGTCGCCGAGCCCATTCCTTGAAAGGAGACGGCTATATAAAGACCGGTCGTCTCCCCTGTCCGCCCTGGCCCCCCGACCGGCCCATCTTTCCTAGGCCCGACTCCCGACTACGGTAGCTGATGGAGGCGATCGAGCTGTCGCCTCCTCCTGCCGGTACTCCGTTGGCCGAGACGGCCGCTTAGAGGGTCCTCCTCACGGACCGTCATCGCCGCCTCCTTCTGCGAGGAAGTCATCTCGCATGGCCGCAACCACGCTCGGCAGCGAGAGATCCTGCCCTACCTCCGCGGCCAGAGTGCGACGCCGCTCCTCCCACGCCGCACTCTCAGATAGAGTGTGTTGCGCAGTGTTCGGATCAGCACCACACTGATGGCATACGGCGGTTGGCTCCCTACGAGCTATCCGGTGCAGGTACCAACCGAAGTACCCGTGCCCGCTTAGCACCTGCACCAGACGGAACGTCAGGGAGCCCCACTTCTGGCGACACTAATCCTGCAGAACCGGGCGGACGGCGTCGATAGTCGTTCTACAGTACCGCGCGTCCGCCAGGTCCTGCCTCCATCTCTCCATCTTCCCCCCTCTCTCCATCCTTCTCTTTTCCTCTATTTCCTCGGGAACTAGAGGCTCCCACATTCGTTTCTTGACCGCCGTATAATGTTATACGGCGGCAAGCACCTCCGCCTAGAGCTCCCAAGGAAGGGAGTTGACGAGCACCATGGCCACCGCCGAGGACACCGTCCGGTAGCCTCGTATCACCCTCAGCGTCACGGTGCGCTGTGCACTTCGCAGCGCACGAACATTGGTGGCCATGGACTGCACAACCCCCTTGTAGAGGCGCCGGCAGACGGCACCCTGCCCCCTCGTGTTGGGGAGGAATCGTCCGAGTTCCGCCGCCGCCCCGACTATGCGCGGTCCGAGCCCCTTGAAGTGTGGCTCGAACCGCCAGCGTACGTAACCACGGAAGGCCCAGATACTCCATCTGGGTCCCCACCCTGACGCGGACACCCTCCACATAAATGTGGGCCCCCGGAGGCCCATTAAACATTAGTGCCTCGGTCTTATTGAGGGCCACCTCGAGGCCCACCCTTCGTATGCGCCCGACCACCAGGGTAACGGCCTCCGTGGCCAGGCGCACCAAATCATTTATTCCCCTTAGGTATTTTCCGAGGCAACGAGAAATAGACTTGACTTAAATATGGTGTAGTGTGCTAGCCATTTAAGTAGTCTATGCACACTGGCGAGAACATTCGTATACTTATCCTTTATCGGTGTTATTACAAAAAAGTAAAATACATATTGAATCCTGGCTTTAAAAAGATTTCGTATTAAATGCACCGCGGTCGCTAAATGTTAGCCATCTTGCTCTTTTGTCTCGCTTTGGTTAGGTTAGGTTAGACTTGCGAAAACGTATAACGCGAACTTGCCTCGGGCGAGCGCGGTGCACTTATTACAAAACCTTGCTTTAAGCAAGTGTTTAATACGTATTTAACTTTTTTGTAATAACACGGTATAGGTTTAGCGCTTGATCACTATTCATATTATGGTAAATGACGATGTGGTCTGAGATGAACATATGCTAAGCTTAGAGGGCTGTCAAGTGAAGCTGCCGGAACACACCAACAGAGAGCTTGGCAATAGATTCTCAACTTGGAGGTGGTAACTAGCCAAGCTGACATACTCATCCGACTCAGCCAGCCGCAATGATTGGATCCCGAGTCCATCGATGCGGTGCTCGAACACGCTATCAACTTGGCCTTCATCGATTAAAATCTACTTCTGATCGAAAAATGAAAACATAATCTCCGTTGTGCAAGTCCAACAAGATTTTTGTTATTTTTAGCTTTTGAGTGCTCACGAGAACAGATCAAGAAACAAAGTCCTGTAGTGCCGAAAACGAAATGCAAACTGTAGTCTTCTGCTGCTCTGTACAAGCTAAAAGAGAAAATGTGACACGATTATGTTGTGCAGAAAATATACAATGTCTACACATTGTTTTGCTTTAAAACTAATGCTAGTTTACCGAATGATCTAAATACTAGAAACTGTAACAAACTGGTCGTCCCATGTTTCAGACTTAGCAAAACTAGTTATAGTTTCTTAGGTAATAGTGTTAGGTTTTATAATAAAGTCCCAAAACATATTACCGATTTGCCGGACTGTAGATTTAAGCAGCATGTCAAGCGGGTTTTAGTGTTGAAAGGCTATTATTGAGTGGATCAATATGTGAACGATGGTGACGTCTGGAATTGACTCCTCTTTGTGCATCCACTAAAAACGATATTGTAACGTATAGTTTTTTTTTTCTCTTCTGTCTTTTCTGTTTCATGGCTATCTGTTCATTTGTACTAGGAACAATAAGCCATTCCAATGTGAGAGCCAGGATTGGATTTAAAATATTTGCGTGTTATATAGAGACTCCACCGAGTCTACTATTTTTCATGATGTGAGTGTTGCTAGAACCTAGATTTCAGGTTCGAAACACTGAACCTTTTTAACCGACTGTGCACGATGCTCCCTTCACCTTCCAGTTTCGATGCCAGTATATTAATATGTTTGGACAGCCGACTTTGTAACGTATAGTGTATTCGAAATATATGTATATATACGTTAAAAAGATGTACCTGATCGAGTTTCTTGCCGGTTTTTCTCGATGACTGGGTTGTTTTCCGAACCGGTGGTAGCTTTTACGTTCATAAGCGCCTTATTAGGGCCTAAACTGAATAAAGTATTTTTGATTTGAATGAAGCATGTTGATGCATCTGTAAACATCGAAAGTGGTTACAACGTTTCTGGTTATGCTTCACGAACCACGGTATTCAACTGATTCGATGCATTGAATAGCCAACAACAGAGCATATTGTACATCATTAATCCAGATGTATTTGTTTTATGTTCTAATAAGCAATTGTCCTGATGAGGTTTATATCCTAGACAAAGAAAATTTGTACATTATTAAAATTTTTCAAATAATTTCAAATTAAATAAAAAAAAAAAGAGATACAGTTTCTTGGTTTATACTTAAGGGTTAAATTATGAAACCAGTAATCTGTTTTTGAAATGTCACTCATAGTAAAATACATTCAGGCGGATGGTTATTGTTTTATTTTTTCTTTGTTTTATTGATTTCATTTGATAATCTAATTAAGGCGTACGAAGTTACGGGTCTTGCTAGTATATTTATAATCTCTATAGATCTACAGTTGGAACTTCGGTTTTATATCTCAAGATTAGACTGAGGTACTACCCCGGACGAGCCGACCCATTCATGTTGAAACCAGTAATATCTTCAGCGTGGCTCTACCACCTACAACAACGTTCAATCAGTCTAATCTTGAGATATAAAACCGAAGTTCCAACTGTAGATCTATAGAGATTATAAATATACTAGCAAGACCCGTAACTTCGTACGCCTTAATTAGATTATCAAATTAAATCAATAAAACAAAGAAAAAATAAAACAATAACCATCAATTATGAAACCAGTAATCTGTTTTTGAAATGTCACTCATAGTAAGATACATTCAGGCTGATGGTTATTGTTTTATTTTTTCTTTGTTTTATTGATTTAATTTGATAATCTAATTAAGGCGTACGAAGTTACGGGTCTTGCTAGTATATTTATAATCTCTATAGATCTACAGTTGGAACTTCGGTTTTATATCTCAAGATTAGACTGATTGAACGTTGTTGTAGGTGGTAGAGCCACGCTGAAGATATTACTGGTTTCAACATGAATGGGTCGGCTCGTCCGGGGTAGTACCATCTTCTCATAGAAAACCGACGTGAAGTAACAGTGCTTGCATTGTTGCGTTTCGTTCGGTCATTGAGAGCGCCGGAGGCCCATCTCCCCCCCCTTTCTCCACTCCTCCCTCCCCCAAACACAGGCTGGCAACGCACTTGCGACTCCCCTGGTGTTGCTAGTGTCTATAGACGGCGGTGATCACTTACCATCAGGTGAACGGCCTGTTCGTTTGCCTCCTATAATGCAAAAATAAAAAGTTTTGAACTCACGTCTGTTTGTACGGTGTCCAAACTTGCATTTTTTTTTCGAACTGACTACTCTATTTTCCTAACAAGGTGTTAACAGCGTCACCGGACTACTAAGGCGAGCGCTTAAGGGACTCAGCCGAAGGTTTTCACTGTAAACTATTGTATACCTTAGTTAGTACGATCGGTGGCGACTGTTATATTTTGAAAAGGGGTTTAACCACCTTTATTGATAGTAATCGAATTTATTAATAGGGAACATCACAAAATAATCGTGCTTATATCATATAAATAAAACAAAAAGTCACATGTGCGTGATAATTTATTATAATTAATTAACTTTGTTCACGAACAATTTGCGCAATTCACAATGAATGTAATTTCGTTTAGCTATGTATCTAATGTGCTTTGTAATGCTGTATATACATTCACTTGAATGTACTTCGTTATGGTAATTATTGTACAGTAACGAATTAACATACAATACATATAATATATGCAATTAAAGCGAAATGTTTACAGGTTTTATACTTATGAACTGTGATGTCTTTTGTTTTTAATTTAAAGTCGTATTTTAAAAACTATTACGTTATGATACGTTATAGGTTATAGGCGACAAGAATGCGTGACTGATTGAAAATTAAAGGGTATCGAGTAATTACATCTAAAACACGCTGTGTTTTTTTTATCAACACAACCCATATCTACTTTTAAATAGTAGATTGTTAAAGCGTAATTAAGCATTTTACCTTTTCTTGGCATAAAACTTACATCGTAGAAATTATAACAATAAAATGGAAATTATATATGTGTTGTTGTGAGTGGTCTTTGCAGCTTTGGAATGTATATCTCGAGATTGTGCAGTACGAGTATAGCGTCTAACTGTTACCGATAAAGCTCGAAGGCTGGTTTTTTTTTTCCTCTTTTTTTTCTCGAACTGACTACGCTATTGACCCTGCAGGGTCTTTACAGCTGTTGGTCTGTCCTGTCTTGTCCTTCTGTGTGTGTCGGTCGGTCTTGGGTCGTTTGGTCTTGGGGCAATTGGTCTTGGTCGGCTGGTCTTGTGTTTGTCTGTTTTGTCCTTGTTGTGTGTGGGTCGGTCGGTCTTGGGTCGGTTGGTATCGGGTCGTTTGGTCTGTGGTCAATTAGTCTTGGGTCGGTTGGTTACAGTATGCGCCGTGCGGCCTGCGGGGTTTTTAGCCGGAATGAGTCGTGGCATCACCCTCCAGCTGTTGCCCCTTGTCGCCAACGACGGCTGGAGGTGTATCCTACGCAGGATTTTCCCCACCCAAAGAAAAAAAAGGTGGTAGAGCCACGCTGAAGATATTACTGGTTTCAGCATGAATGGGTCGGCTCTTCCGGGGTAATACCATCGTCTCATAGAAAACCGACGTGAAGTAACAGTGCTTGCATTGTTGCGTTTCATTCGGTCATTGAGAGCGCCGGAGGCCCATCTCCCCCCCCTTTCTC